>VZUA01037297.1:5078-19813 GCA_013401035.1 Horornis vulcanius
AAAGGACAGAGAACTTAAATAATCTCATCAAGCCTCACAGAACTACCATAGTCACTGTATTTGAGATCTACTTTCCAAAGTTCAGCTAGCATATACAACACAAATATTTAATGTCAAAAAATAATACCAGACATAAAAAGAAACATTAAAAAATCACTCATTCAAGTGCAGACATTTGAAATGGTAAATACACGAAAATACTGTGTGCTTTTTCAGACAAGAAGGTTCATATATTACCATTTTATGATGCCAAATATTTTCTGCCAATGTCTTCACTATTTTTTTTCTTCCTCTGTCTCTGCCTCTCTCTTCCTGCATCAAAAAAAAATCTCTCAGCCTCCATTTTTATCTCAAGGCAACACAGCCTCACAGTGTTTCATACAATTGAAAAGAAAACTTGGTAAAATTGAACCACCTTTCATTAGATATGGATCTTTTCTCTGCTGCTACTCCAAACAAATTGCCTGTCTTTCAACTTGCCTAATGACTTTAATTATCTTTTTTCCAAAAACATGCCATCCCTGGACAAGCCCATAAAATATGTCCTAAGATATCCTCTTGTCAAAAGCTTTTTCCATAAGCTTTTCCAGCCAGTTTCAGGAAACTTACTGGCGTTTTGGAATGATTTATGATTAAAATTTGATATGAAACTTTTGGCAAGGCATCTATAAAGAATTCAAATTATTAAAAAAATTAAGTTATAGTAGACATTGCAAANAGGTACCCCAGTAAGGACTTTCTGAATTTGCCATCACATTTCAGAACAACAAAAAGTTTTGTTGTTTTATATTGTTCATTCTTTATGCTTGTGGGCACTTTGTTTGTTAAATAGTATTTTCCACTTTTCCCTGAGGAAGTTGGGGGAGAAGCCATTTGAATTTGCTTCCCAGAAGGACCCTATGCAGAGGATTCCTCCCAAATTTGCCCTAAACCAGGACAAGGTAGTAAAGTAAAAAAGCCAACATGTTATAAAGTGCCCAGAATGTTCAAATTCAGATTTTCAGAAAACTCTGAAATAATCATATCTGCCCTTAAGCCATTTTCTTGAGTACAGCTGCACACAATGAGTGTGTAGGGACACTTTTCAAAGCCTGTGACTGTGAAGAGAAGACCACTGGGCACTGTTGGTCGCAGGCAGGAGGCAAATAAAATCTGCTTAAGAGGGAATGAAAGAACACAAAGACAGATGCTAAAGGTAGGCAGAGTTTACCCTGCTGTTGGACTTTCAAAAGCAACAATGCAGAGCTCCTTCCCAAGCAGTCCAGAAAGAATCCATCCAATGCATAAAGATGGTTTACAGACTACCTGAAGGGTAACTTTTTCCCATTTCTATTGGAGAAAGTGAACTCTGGGCCAAGGTAAACTGATAAGGCACAAGTTTCCTCCTACAGTACAAAACAAGCCAAGTCAAAGCCAAGCTCAGAAAGTGAAAAAAAAGTGCCCATTTCTATCTCCATACCTGAATGGAATTGTTGAAGCAGTTTCTCTTCTGCATGAACTTCAGACTAGAAGTTCAACACACTGCATCTCATATGCAAACTTCATTCAACATTGACAGCTGAATGACCATTTCCTAGACTGCTTACAAGGATTTCTTTTTCATTTATAAATACAAGTTTACTTTCCACCTTTGCAATATACTAGTTTATAGTTAGAAG
This sequence comes from Horornis vulcanius, assembly GCA_013401035.1. NCBI lineage: Eukaryota > Metazoa > Chordata > Aves > Passeriformes > Scotocercidae > Horornis > Horornis vulcanius. The sequence continues at coordinate 6,737 of VZUA01037297.1, forward strand.
AAATAGTACATGTCTATCCCACCAAATCCATGTGCACATTTGGAAACATTTGGGGTTCCTTAAGGTGTTCTTGATTTTGCATCTGTTTTCAAGAACAGCAGGTTAATTTAAGAACTTATTTGAAAGGCATCTGTCTGGTCATGTGGTTTCTGCTGCAGTCTCCAGACAGGGAAAATGAGGAAGGGAAATAAAAAACAACAGTTGTCATTACAAACACACCCAATTTATTTTGTGGTTTGTATTTCTGCGTTCTAGGTTTGAGCATGGACAAGGGATCTGAATCTTCTGAGAATTTCTCCTCAAAGAGATTGCTGTTGGTCTGCACTTCCCTATGTTGCAAAATATTCAGTGCTGCTTGAAAGGGAAAAGATAGTTTTCCCAGCCAAAATAGAATTAATTTTTATTAGCCTTATCAAGGAATTTTCCAGGTAATATTAAAATAACATTTTAATATGAAAAATACAAGAACTTTCCTTTCAAATGTGGGTCAAAGTTACTTTTAACATTTAGAATAAGAGCTGGAGAGAAAATTACAAATTTCTAGCTAAACATTAAGCAATATTTTTTAAAGTTTTCTGTATTTCAGACAGATTATACAGATCTTAAACACCATTTAATTCCCACATGCCTTAACAGTTTTACATATTTCCAATTGACACTTTTGTCATCATTCATCATCAATTACTCAATTACATCACAACACACTCTTTCTCAATCTCAATGTTTTTTCTGTAAAATGGATAACATCCATGTTAACATTCCAGGAATGAGCCTAGTTTTTATGAAATAGTAAGAGAATGAAAAAAGTCCTTTGTTAAGTTTTTGCTGGAAATACAAAAGAAAAAAAAACCCACCAGCACACAAAGAAATTATACAAATCACCTTTCTAAATGTATTTGAACAACCTGGAGATTTTTCAGTTGGAAACAAGAGAGTATTTCTGGTCCTCTATTCTGGTAATTTTAATGGCAAAATGACTTAGGTGTGCCCCTGTAAAACCCAAATACTGAATTCTTCATCACCATTGCCAACACAAGAGGAGACCTAAAACTTGACATTGACACATACAATATCTGGTAGTCCAGAAATCAATAAGAGCAGTGACCTGCTTTCAAATGAAAAGCAGGAAAAAACTCTCCCAAAGGCCCTGATGTCTATATGTCCTTCCAGCTAACCACCAATACACAAGAAAAATGTAGAAGCCTCAAACATGAAGACAAAATGGACAGAAGTGAAAAAACCACTGGTTTTAAACAAGTATGATTCAGACTTATTTACACTACTACTTGGGTTTTTTTTCATCCTGCAAAAGTCAGAAGTGGTCTGGAGTAAATGACAGAGGAGAGAGAAACTGAATGAAAAGGTGCTAAGGAGAGGTTATGGCAAAACCACCTAGCCAGAACAGCACAGTACTTATAGAATTACAGTAGTCTTCTGACTAGAAGTGTGTAAAAAGCTAGGAGGGTATTTCTGATGTACAACAAACACAGTAAAAGCTGAAGTGAGACCTCAAAGCTCTTCTTTTCTGAAACAGGTCATGAATTTAATTATGCAGAAACAGAACTGGTATGTGCATGTCTTCTTCTGAAGGTCTTGCAGATCCTTCCTAAAAAATGGTTCCTTTACAGTAGCAAAGCCTCCACCAAAGAGTATTAAATATGCTAGTGCCTGCTACTCTCTCTTCACTGCAGACTCCAGCTCCGCTCTGAGCCAGAATGAATGCAATTCTTTAAAACAAACAAGTACTCTGACAATATGCTCATCCTTTTCCAGGGTTTATTGCCTATTTCAAAAATCTAATTGCTGTTGTGAATTGCAAGGATATCCAAACTGAATGGAATGAAAAGTAACATTTTCCCCTCCCCTATTCTCTCCCTAATTCAGCTGCAGATTTTCTCTCTTGCTAATGCATTGTGGAGGATTTTTCCTTTAAAATAAAACCAAAAATATCTCTTGATTTCCAGCATGATTGTTACTGATCAACACCAATTCTGACTTTGTATTTGACATTAGCATTGCTCTTTAAAACAAATTTGATAGTTTCTCAGCAGCAGCATCACATTTCTTTAATGCTTATTGACAGGCAGGTCAGTAGCCAGTGACTTTTTTTTTTAATGACTGTATTCTTTTGTTCTCTTTGCAGTACCCACAAGGACTTGAATGACAGAAAGTTCATTTTTCTCCGAATGAACATCTGATTAGAGTAGCCCATGCTTTACCCCCCTTTGGGAGACATGCTGTCAGCCAGCAAAGCCATGGTGGTCGTGGTAGCTGTCACTGCATATCCAACAGCTGCTCCGTTACACATTCCCTAACCTGGCAAGAACTGCACCGCGGAGATTCTGCCGCTTTTCCCCACCCTGGCTCTGTGCTGCGCTGGCCCCGTCCCTCCAGCAGGCAGGCTGGCCAGCAGCTCTGCCTGCAGCTGCTTCCCACCCTCCTAGTGCTGGCTCACCACAGCAGGAGCTCTCCCGAAGGTGCTTTCTATGGCCTTGGCCCTGGAGAGGGAGAGTCACCCCACCAAGGAATCAGAACTCCTAGGCTGTAAGCTCGCAGCTCCCTAGCCTGCTTGGTACACACAACGTGCAGATAGTGGCACACTGTGGGGTCTTTGCTGCACCAATGGAAGGAAATTATGGGGGAAAAATTATGCCAAAGTGGACATTTTGAATTATTTACATTCAAGGCAGAACATGGCTTGATGAATATAAAGTCAATCAAATGGACTCTGTATGTTGCCCCAATATCAAAATAATGATATCGATGCAGTAGCCGTGCTCTAGTTGAGTGTTAGCGCAGAACATGGGCTAGGTAAGAGAGAATTCAAGGCAAATTGCATTCAATAGATGGATGTCCTAACCATCACCTGCAGAGTCATTTCAGTTTAATGCTAAAGAGTTCAAAATGTTATTTTAATTACACAAAACTAGGTACCATAACATTTTCTTTGGAACAATCCTTCACTTTTTGATCTTTGTCGAAGATGTGATTAGAACACAAATAGAGCTTAAACTGCCACCACAGCTGGTTACACCTTCCTAGAGAGACTTTGTACCAATGTTGGGTGTCCTGGTTAGGATTGTATTCTATGTCTCCCACATGTGACTAGCTCTGTGTTCCACGATGAAATCCAGAACTGAAATCAATATGAGACATTCTTAAACATCATACTGTTCTAGAAGCCTGAAGGTAAAGCAAACTGCTTTAATTTTTTAAATTAACATATATTCTTGCTTGTGCAAACCATACAGAGGTTAAAAAAATTAAATTCAAAATTTTCCCTAATTTTATGGCTAACAAAATTGTGAGTCAATTCAAACAATATGAGAACTGAATTACAATGGTACTTACGTACCATTAGTATTAATATCTACCATCCTTTTTGTTAAAATACAGATATATTTAAATACTTGTAAAAGGTAGCATCAACACATATACAGTATTTTTAATGACATTCCAGGTTTCTTTTTATTGTAAAAAGATTACTTTTTATTGTGGACTAACGTGTGAATGGCTAAGCAGTGAATATGAAGTGACTGTAAAAACTGCACCTGCAGAAACTGCAGTTCAGCCACACACCTGATTAATATTGTAGATCTGTCCGTGGTGGTACAAGATCAGATGTCACTCACCAACCAAATCTTTTTATATAAAAAAGTAAATCAAAACTTTCATGGACAACAAAGGATGGCAAGAAAGGCAATTAGTACAATAAATTTGGAGATGAATTGTGTTGAAAACTAAATTATATTTATGAACTGAAAGATAGTGGATGACAGTATAACCATGGCATACCAATGAGTTTGAAATTGGAACCCTAGCAAGAGTAGCATTTGTCAGAGATGATAGATAAAGTTTTCTACCTACTGCTTCTTCTCCTGCTAAAATTGACCAAAAGTGATCCTTATGCATTGTGAAAGGCCAAGCTGTCATATTATAATAGAGAGAGAGAGAAAAAAAAAGTTTTTCTATGCATATCGATGGAAGAAAAGACGCATCATTAAGATACTGTACTTACACTATATATTCCTCAAATGACAAATCAAGAAGTATAACAAGAAGGTGGAAGAAGCACTTGTTAGGTACCCAATAAAAGTATAACCCAATAAAAACATACTAAAAACCCTGTAATTCTCTAAGGGTGATATGATTTCTCCATCTAACTTGGCTGTCTTCATTTTGTTAGGATTTCCTCCCTGAGGAAATCAATACCAAGCTATGCAAATTTCCACATCTTAAAACTTTCTTTTATAAGCATCAAGAAAGGACCCTCAGAACAAATAGAACTTTTATTTCTGTAGGTGCCAGCCAGCACAGTATATAGATAGCTAAGTGAAAAAGAGTTATTCCGACATTCCAAATGCAGTGTTGCTTTAGAGCTCAGGGGTTAAAATCTTGCTGTTACTCCTAATCTACTGCTCTGCATCAGAAAATCGTGAAATTCAAACTTCAACTTCCCTTTCTACAGCTTATTCCAGCTTGGGAACTGATTCATCATAAACTGCAATCAACATTTTAGTACTTAACTGAATACAAATTACTATACTGAGGGAGATTTACGTGTTTGTGTCATAGAACACAGTGCTCATGAAAAAAAGTTGGTTTATCCACTGCAGGGATTCAGTTACATTTCCAAATACCCATTCAAAATAAAGCATGGAAAGATAGACAGGATGGGCTTTTCAATTGTTTTCTCTGCCTTTCTATTTCTCTATGCTTATTTACGTACCTGCTTATTTTTAAAAGGATTGTTTTCCATTTATCTCAATCCTTTGACTTACCAGAAACACCAAATTTGCTCTCCCATAATTTTGTTGTAGAAGTGCTGGGAAATCTCAGAGATGTTATGAACCTTACTGAAAGTTTAGAACACTGAATATTCTTTTCTCTATAACGAGAATTTGTCACTGAAATTAAATGAAAGGTGTTATAAAAAGGGGGGAGGGGGGAACCCCAAAAAAACTCCAAGAAATAATGAATTTGAAAATAGCTGACCAAAAATCCCTGCTTTTCTGAGTTAACACTCAGTCCCAGTTATGCAAAAACATGACAGAAAGCTAAACATAAAAGTTACACTTTCTTTTGACACATCCCCATTCAGTCATGTCTGATGTTATGCTCCTTTCTAATTCTGTATGATAAGTCAGAAAGAGAATTAAATATCTGTATATATGAAACTTTTACTACATTTCACAAATATTACCAGTGGAATGGTTACAGATATGCAGTAGATGTCTTCATGCTAGACCTTTGTAATGTCTTCTTGCTCTCTTTGTCCTTATTCGATTCTGCTTGTTAGGCCATTTCAGTTGTTTATACTGCAAGATTTTTGGAACAGCTATGCTAACAATGCCTCAAAAAACATACTCAAATTCCTCATACCAATTTTAATAATGCACTATGATCAGAATAATGCTGAATAAATAGCAAACAATAAAAACAGCAAATTCATACTCCAACACTGCATCCTATTAGGAAAAGAAATATAGGATACACTTTAACAAGCCATTTAATTGGAGAGCAAAGATGGAGCTATGCAACCCTAAATCGTACCATCTATATTCAACTCCCAGTTTCAGTTTGCTCTAAATTAAAATTATTACTATTGTCACAGAAGTTTCAGAACTGTCTAATACTTCCTAGATCTTAAAATACTTGTTTTACTAATTTTGCCAAGGGTTTCTATTGAGTATCCATTTCTGTATCAAGCTTCAATTACATTACATTACATTATATGAGGACATACATATTGTGAGTAAAGCTGTGAGTAAAGCAAAGGACATGGTTAATCAAATGCTTTGCAGCAAAGAACTTGAATGTAGAAGTTGTCAGGCTCTTATGGTCTCCTAAATGCAACTGGAATCAATGGGATAAATCCCTCGAGTTTTCACTTGGATTCTGTGTATTACAACATGTCACATTAATCAGTCCACATCATATCTCATGATTCTTTAGACAACACTATGGTTTGACATATCAGCAGTGACCAACCCTTGCTGTACCTCCACCAACCAACCTTCAGAACTGGAGTCACCCAAATCCTGTATTACTTAGGGATGCAAGTATCCCAGGTAGGGAATGAGGCACACACCAGAATCAGATTGCAGGGAAATACATGTTGAGAGCCGAGTTTTCAAATCAGATCTCCCCTCCATTCAGCGCTCACTTAACATTGAAATGAATGTCAGTAGATGAAAGTACAGCAGCTATAGAACCACACCCAGCAACACAAAACAGGAGATGAGAAAGGGAGATGAAGGTAGAAATAACTTTTGTTTGCAGGTACAATGACAATTTATCTCTCAGCTCAAAAATATGGGACATTACAATTTCACTGCATTCACCAATAAGTCTCCCATTCTCACAAACAGGCAAATGCATAGATAAGATTCTAGGAAACAAGGAGTTGATTTTCAAAGCAATGGATGAACACAAAGAAGCATATAAGACTTTTTTCCCCTTACTGAATTTCAGGTTATTGAGCTTTATGACTGCAAATTCTTCCTCCTAACAACATCCATATCTCAGTAAACCTCAGAATCAGTGCTGGTCAGTTGAGGTTCCTTAGCAGAGTAGTGTTAAACTTAAAGTCACATTGAATTTTCCAGACTGGTGAATATAGAGAAGCTAAGTGTTCAGCGTTATTATTGTTGCATCACTCTTATGCACCTAAAAACTAAAGGAGAGGGAAAAGATTTTACAAAAAAACATGTTCTGACCATATCTGTCATGGTAGAAAAGCATTTCCCCCAAGCCACATTCTGTTTATCAGACTTTAAGTGAGAAGTTTGAATTAGAAACAAATGCAGTATACATATTTAATTGTAAATGTTAAGGAAAAAAATCCCAGCATCTCAGATTGCACTTTTTATTTCATGGAGAAAAAGACAACCAACCAAAGACTTCATAAGTAGGTATGCAAATATAACGTCATAGATAATTATGTAACACTATCCTACTGTAAATCGAGTTGGATAGGTGTGAGGATTTACTGTAAGTTAAATACTAAGAGCTTGGTGCACACAAAAAGAAGCCATCTGCTGACAGATTTTTTCAGATAGCATCAGGATCACATTCAACAATGACATTCTTTTCTCTTTCATTTCAGCATCCTTCTCTACATACATTAATAAGTAGCTTTTGTTTCATCACTTTTTTTCTTCTGTCCCAATGACTCAGATCTTATAATTTCCAATGATGACAATCCAAATGTAGAAGTATGGATTGTATTTAGGCTTAATTTCCTGAATTATGAGTAAAGTTACAATCTCAAGTAATCTGAATGGACTGTAAATTGAGGAGCTTGATCTTCTGATCTCTACCACTAGCATTTCTCCACAGTGCAAGGCAAACTGCTTAAGCACTTTGTGATGGTTTTTTCCTATCTCTAAGGTTTCGAGATGAAAGAAGCAAGTACTGCAGTTGAACCTCAAGGCAGAATGGTGATCCTACACTACAGGATGGTGTGCCCCATGAGAAGCAAACATTTCCAGAACTAAAGAAACAATGATTCTTAAGAGGCTCAACCAGCTGTTAAGAGGATTTGTATCTCTAAGCAGGGATTTACTAAACAAAATGAGTATGTACAAATAAGACTAGCACTCAAACAGGACCCACTATGTAGTGCATTTCAGTTATTAAAAGCTCACTCTGTCTTTTTCTGCACTTGTAATACAACTCCTGACACCAAGGGTGGAGCTATAACCTCTCTGTGCATTAAAGAATGGATTGGAAAGTACCTTAGAATTTCAGAGCTTGCCTCCATAGAGATGTTCTCTGCTGCGGCACAAAAAACCCAAGCAAATTAAAACCATACCAGGGTGTGATTTGGAAACATCCAGGCTAGTACTGATGGAAAGACAGCAGGAGAGCTCCTGTGCCAGCTCACATACCTAGAGGACTGCACCACACAGTGGTTCCTGTGGCCTAGAAGCCACATCGAATACTGAACCATTTATTTTTTAACATTTATCATCCAGGATTAGTCCTTCTCTGTGTGGCACATCAAAAAAGGGGAGAGGGTAAAGCAAGAGAATGGCTAAGTAGCTTTTTAAAGAACATCACGAACAGAAATAAAACTTGTGACTGGAAGCAGAGCTGCAAGGAGGGAAAATGAAAATCCTAAGCTCCAGTAATGACTCAAGTAAGTTGGTAAACAAAACTTGCTATACAAGTGAGAGTCACCCTATAGTGGTTGTGAATGTATTCAGACAGAAAAGCATTCTGACCACGGCCTGAAAAGTAACTGTAAGCAAAGTAAATCAAATTATGAGTCTGTTTTTTTTTGGTGGTGGACCTTTCTTTCCTTTTACACTACTGAACTAATACCTAAAAATCTTAATGACAGTCAAGTGATCTACACCTGCTATAGAGTTTATAGGATACATCTGAATCTGTTGATATAAATGAGGAACTTTTAGGAAACAAAAGCCAGTTGAAAGAGTGTGCTCTTGTATACAGACTTCAGAAAAGGAACTAAACAGGTTTATACTCTGCCAATCAGATCTAGTAGTAACTGGCAAAAAGAATTATTGTTTGATGCAATTTTTCTGCTTGAGCAGATGGCCAGCTCCCTATATACAACTTCAGTGACATCTTGCTAGAGACAGCAAGTTTTGGTAGTCACCCTGATTAGAAGGTCCCAGCTGCCCTGAAACTTGAGTGGAAAGGTCAGGCCCACGAAGTGAAAGGTTTCATTCTTGGTGAAGTGGTAAGTCCACAGGACTCGAGATAGGCACTGCCACCACAGAGCTTGCCACTTAGCAAAGTGACAGTTCATTGAGAGCAAGAGAGAGGCCAAAGCAATGCAGTGCCAGTGCCTGCACTGTGAAAATGTTGCAGAAGTCTCATGTGACTTACCTGAGGCTTGACAGGCTGCAGGTTCAGAGGTCCGCAACATACTATCATCCACTAATATACAGAACAGGCAGAATTAGAGGCTCATAAGACAGGGCAAAAAAAGTTCAATATGCCTAATGCTTCTTCCTACAGTAACAGACTCCTGTAAAAACTTCCTATCCTTAAAAAGACATATGGATGGGTTTAATTCTGTGGGAGAATGAATACAAAATGCTGCAACTTGTATGACAGAAAGACACTAAAACTCCTCCTTTGTGTTTTTCCCCTCTTCTGGAAAATGTCTCAATTCAGTGAAAATCTCAGATGGCAATTGCAAAGAAGGCCCTCAGCAACTTTGCAGTGACTTCAGTAAGAGTACTTTCCCTCCAGAAAAGAAGGAAATGTTTCTTTGATTCTAAATATTCTCATTTAACGCTCCCCCACATCTCACACCTATGAATGAATGTATTTCACATGGGTAAGCTTAGCAAAGAATCACAACCCTTTACTGGAAGCTATATTTCATGAAACAAGATCAAAAACATCAACAGTGAACAAACATATCAAAGAGGAGCTATTTGAAAAAAAGCCTTTGAACTCATTTGACCAAGACTATTGTTTAAAAAAAAAAATCACACCTGTGTGCAGAGATAGGTTCTCTTTATCTGGTAAGAACAAGGTGGGGAGATTCATGGGATAGATAATTAATCTCTATTGCTATCTATAGTTTCTTTGTTAACACTGTCTTGGCTGAAGTGTGAAAATATGTTCACACTTTGGAAAATGGGCGATTATCTAATCAAATGACAATATAAATCTTAGAAACACAAAAATTACTGTAACCAACCCTACTTCTAAATATATAGGGTTTTTAAAAATTTATCAAAAAAACATTCTCTCAAGCATCCTTCAAGACTATAAGGGAAGTTATCATATCTTCCCTACTGTAACAATCAGTGTAGAAATTGAAAAAAAAAAATCAAAACCCACCGTCACCAGTCTATTTCCACTACAGCACCCAGTATTTTACCCTCAGGGAATTAATTGCATGGAGTATTTTCTTTGCATAGATAAGTTCCAAGAAACTATGACAGAGAGATGACACAAGAAGCACCAAATAACCAGGGGCACTAAGCAGTATCCACTGTTCTGTTAGGGCCCTGTTAGGTAGCAGTTGTGTGTATTAAGTAGTACTGGTCTTACACCAGTGCCCCAGGAGACCTCCCAATTAAGCAAGTTTGCAGGATAAGTGTCTCAGTTAAATGAGGCATACAGTACAAACTTGTATCAAAGTGCTACATGGCAAAAGCCCCACACATTTCAGCACAACTTCACAAGGCTGCCCAAGTTGTGCAAGATTCATATTAAAAAAGATCTCACTAAAGACAAATTGCATACTCCAGACTGTCATTTCAAAACTCTCTCCTGGGATAAGATACAAGTTAGACCTCATGTTTAAGGAAGACCCACTTCGCACTTTTTTTCTTTTTTTTCATTTTCTTTTTTTTTTTAATGAAACCTTCCCCTTATACCCTTGGATGCTCCTACACGATGGAGTTCATTTTCACAGACACCTCCACACTAATGAAGGAGGTAAATTTATATAAGTCAATGATCTTATTAACATCAAGACTACATACAAAAGCTTGATGAACATCTCCATTTACAAAGCGTTTTGCCTTTTTACCTGTGCTACTAAAATTCTTGATATGGCACTTAACACTTCACGTCTCTCACACAGTAACTTCCTCTTTTCTGGTGATGAAAACCGTTCTATTCATTCAAGCTGCTGTAAATAACTAATTTTCCTGCGTCATTGAGTGAGCCATTGTGCCACTTCCTGGGATCACTGCACTGGCTCCCAAGTCAGACACAAGATATCTACCCTAATTTACCCACCCTTTGTGGGCAGTTTCTAACTTACTGTCTTATGCCATTCCTACTCTGTATAATGTCAGTCTCATTTGCTTATCTGTCAAGGTAACACTTCCTCTGATACTTTCTCATTTCTGATACTTTCTACTAGCCCCCAATAGCATGAGATTGTTATCAGACTCACAGCTGTATATGCCCTCCCTCAAAAACTATTTTTGACCCTCAAATCTCCAGAACAAAGTTGTTCTATCAACTCTTTCTCTTTGTAATTGTTCTGATTTCCTCAAGCCGTGCCTTACTCCCTTTTGCACTTTTCAGTGTTCATCACTCTTGCCTGTCAGACTAGGAAATAAAACTCCCACAAAGTCCTGTTTCTGCTAACAGAAGAAGCAGCAGCAGAGGACAACTTCTCCAAGCTACAAAGCTATTGGACATTTATACTTGCATGTACTGTTTCCATGAAAGAAGCAGCAAAGTTCTGACCTAAAACCGATCAAATTAGCACAACACATGGAGCTGACATGTAAGTTCAAAAATCTTCATCAGTAAAAGAAATCTACAGAGTTCTAATTTTGCAGGACATATATAAACATCAGTAGCCAAGAGTTTAAGAGCAGCAAAAATTACTAACTTAAACAATGTCTTTTTAAAAAAACCCCTCAACTTACTTTGAAAGCATACATTCCCCTTTTTTTGGCTCTCATGCTGAAAGCTCCTCTTCGTATCATGTTTTTCCTTGTATTTTCTCTTTGCAGATTATATAAGAACTCTTTGCAGATTGGCTGGTATCTTTTTTTTTTTAACACTCTCTTCCATTCATTGCAGAAGTGGCATATCCAAAATCCCTTAATAAAACAAATACAAATAATTTGACATGTTGCATTTGCATGGCTTTGTTCAATTAAAATTCTCAAACCAGTTTATAAACATCAACTGAAGTGGTATAATTTAAAGTTACAGAAAACAATTGTAATATTCACATTTTCCTCCAAGGAATGAGATCCAACTTGTGGTTAAAAAAAGCATAAAGGCACTTAATGGTATAAAGCAGAAATGCTCTAGATCAGTAAGGCCAAAAGCATTCGTGTGGAAGATTTTGTCTACATCACGCTCTACTAATTTCTGTGAATGTATCAACACGAAGAACTTGGCTCTTAGTGTGGCCTCAAGTTGAAACAATGTATTTCAGAATAAAGAGACTAAATTTTCATATGNAAGCAGAAATGCTCTAGATCAGTAAGGCCAAAAGCATTCGTGTGGAAGATTTTGTCTACATCACGCTCTACTAATTTCTGTGAATGTATCAACACGAAGAACTTGGCTCTTAGTGTGGCCTCAAGTTGAAACAATGTATTTCAGAATAAAGAGACTAAATTTTCATATGGGGAAAATAATGTCAATCTGGGGAAAAACTGCACTTGAAATTTGATGGAAAATCATTTAAATAATAAATAACATGGCATTATCTAAATTCCTTCTGCTGAATTTTCTAGACTGCTTATTATCTTCCAGAGGCATACAAGGTCTATCTGGTGTTTGTGAAGGCTCCTGGGCTTCTCACTTCCCTAAGAATGTAATGTTTAAAACTCACCTTTCCACTGAACAGAAAGTAAAAATGCCAGGTAACAGAGGAAAAGCTATATTTGGAAGAATTTTTGCAGCCTCCTGCAAGAGGCTACTGCATAAAATGACTGATTTTTCATATCACTTGTCAGTCTAAAATGTTAAAGATAGGAAAAGAGGCTAGGCTTTCTGAAAATTCTGGCTTGTATTTGTTAAAACAAGTCCCAAGCTACAGATATGTCTCCTTGCTTCTCATTTCTCTTAATTTCTTGGCAATCATGTTTTTGGGTTTTTAAACGTATGACAATTTCTGGCAATTTGCCACTTTTTAAATTTATTTTTTTACTCCATGTTTTGTGTCCCGAAGTGGTTACTCTTGCCCCATGCAAGTAATCACTAAAGGCTGGTCATTTAAATTTATTGCAGACTCCTAAATAAGAGTTGCAGGTGGAACACCAGATTTCCTGATTCCTCTGCCAACTGCACCGCTGTCACAGTGGTCCCAGCGGCACTGGGGCACTACCGAAAGGATCTCCTGCCTGCTGACTGGGAAGCCCTTTTTATGGTCATAAAGCAACTCATCGATAGAAAGAGCCACCAATGAAATTCTCATTTGCCACCTCAAGTCCTTGCTGTGGAAGCCTAGGGCACACCAAGGGCTGGAGGATGTGACACCAGTCCCTGTCAGAGGCTGCACACACACAGACACACACACACAAGCTTCCCTGAGGTTCCCCAGGAACCTGGGGCTCAGCACCCAGGCCTGTAGGGAGCCCAATTCTGGGCTCCTCAGTACAAGAG
>VZUA01037299.1:0-11655 GCA_013401035.1 Horornis vulcanius
TGGTGCAGACAATCTGAGCTGACTCTGAGTAGCATAGACACAAACCACCCTTCACCACTTGGACTGGGGGCCAGAAATCAGTCCTGGTATTGAATGCATTTAGCAGTGCAGCCAATAATAACATTTCCTGGGAATAAAGTGAGACCATTGCTGAACTGTTTGCAAAAATTGTCCTATCACCATTTTCACCATAAATCATTGACTGTCACACCAAACCTTCAGCAGTCAGAGAGTTATGCAGGGATCTTGCTGGAGTGATCATTTTAAAGGCAGTTCAGAAAAGCCACCAAGATTTGTTCTTCATTCTTCCTTCAAAAACAAAGGTTGAGCTTTATTTGTCATAGTCTTCAGGAGCACATAGGTAAAGGACTTAAGGGGTCTAAAAGGCCACAAAGCAGTAAATTTTCAAACTGAAATTCTCCTGACAAGAAAGTTTGAACATGTAAAAGAATCAGACACAACAATAACCTAAGAGAGGCATTTGAATAAAAATAATCTTGAACAAATGCAAATGTTAGACATTTGCTAAGAGTTTCCAAAATAACATTTGTTTACACAGCTTTTCAAGAAAAGATATTTGATAACAGTGGAAAATTGACTAACCTTTCCAAATGCTTGCACAGGCCTTGGTTGCTGGCTTTTGTTTCAAGATTCTTTACTATGAAAATGTGTAAAGGATTTACTTAAATAAGAACAGGTATGAGTCTTATGTATACAAAAATGTGGCAGAAATAAGCATCGTGTTTGAGTTTATCAATGTACTTTTGAGCCCAGATACCATCCTACAACCTGCCATTTCCCACCAGGAATATGACATGTGCAAAGAGCAATAAACCATAGACTCCCATCAGTTGTGCTAGCATAGAATTTCCCTTAGTAGTTTAATTATGAAAGCATATGGGAGACCTGAGGAATTTTATGAAACTAGATCCCAGGAAACCTGATAGTATACTTTCCTACCCATACATTAGTTCATCCTTCAAAAAGTTTAGAGCCAAGAGCAATCTCAAAGACCAATTTTTTACTCAACAACCAGTGAGTGCTGTTAGAACTAGATTAGGTCACATGAGGGTATTTTGTAGCAAAGAGTAAGACAATAAATACCATCTTTTCACTGTGAGATAAATGTAAACTATCATCTTCTAAAGATGATGTTTTTCATAGACTGTTACTTAGAAAGGAGAAGGAACATGAGCACTGCTCTGCTTATCCCAGCAGTGAGGACTCTTCATTGATACGTGTGACAACATGACACAGCTTTGAGGTCCTGCTCTCAATGCCCTGGTGAGTGGAGCCATATTAAGCTCAGGCTATTCAGATGAGCGCTTCAATCACAAGACAGATGATTCTCAGAGTTGAGGATGTTTTCAGCAGAATTTTTAACCTTGGTTCCTCTCACTGTCCCCATGGATGGATTCTGTTGTGACAAACCAGCATTTTCTAACACAAAACATTTTACTGAACAATTCCCACTTAGCTTTACTAAATGAATAATTTGCCTCCGTAAAACACTGTAGCATGGGAAAACTAATATTCCCATTGGTGACAAGGCTTTAAAACACAAATGGGTATGTTTTTCTGCAGTTGTTAATGTGTGATTCCTTACAGAGTTAACGCAGACAGAATATGCTGGGATATGCCTTTAACTCCTAAACATCCAAATAATATTGTTATAAATAAGGAAAACTACTTGCAGTATCTATATTTTTAAAAAAAATTCTTAATACTTTGTCCAAAATTAAAGGTGTGTTATGGATGTTTAACCATTTGGTTCTTAGCTCAAAACACATTGAAAGAAAGATAAATTTGTTTAACTACAGAATGGTCAATTTTAAGAGGATTACCTGTATCAGAAAGAGTAATCCATGGTTTACAACAGCAATATTATTTTTTAAAGCTGGTGTATGGAGCAGCTGCTTTGTAAAGTTATTAATTTCCTGAAAAGAATACTGAATGCTTAACGATCAGAATGCAGGGCAGGATGTAATTATACAATCATGTATGTGCATCTTTTATACATTAATTCTGCACAGAACCCCTCTGCCTTTCAAAATGATCATCAGTATTTTTTCTGTTTTGTGGACCCAAAACAATACCCAGAGACACAAAAAAGAGCTCTGTATCTGTTAGAAAGGGGCCCAAAAAAACTGATTTTAGAGGACAGGCTGATTCTTAGTTAGGTCACAAGCACAGGGGGCAGCCACCACACCTGAGGACACAATTATTCTTCCATGGAAAAAGATGTAGGTTTTTGAATGGGAGACACCTGGATGTCTCAGGAAATAAAGTTGTTCCTATATCTGTCTGAATGGCAGACTCAGGCCTTTGTTTCCCTCAGACCATGGACTGGCTACACTCGCTTATCCCTGTAGGCTCTCATTTAGTGCCTATACTTATCAATGCTGGTATGTTTTTGTCCTTGGAGCTCATATGTGTGCAGGGTTTACTCTATACCTCGATGTCCCTAGAGGCATTTAACTTTTTTTCTGCTCAAAAACATTGTCTGAGAGGTATTTCAAGCTTCTGAGCCTTGCTTGAATTCTTCTGCTAATCAAATCTCCTGTGCTGGTAGAATTCCATCCCAGATCACGTGCAAGACATTCAGATGTGTGCATTTCTTGGTGGGGGGTGTGTGTGTAGTAAACCAAATTACATCAGATTTTCTGTGTACTGTCTGGTGTCACTGTTGGACATGAAATAAAGAGCTTGACTCCAGTTTAAGGTAGAAGAAAGATNGACTCAGAAATATCAGACCTACAGTCTGAGAACCATATGAGCATTATTTCTGGGCAGAAAATGCTGTAGATTAATTTGGTAACCCTGCCTACCTAAACTGTAATCCAGAGCTAAGGAAGGAAACAAGTGTCTATCTGGAACTGAGGAAAGAAATCTGTCCCACACTTACTGTTGAGATCTCCATTCAACCTGGTGATAAAGAGTTTTAGAGAAATTAACTCACTTTGTTTTACCTTCTGACCTCTTAATTATTATTACTCTCCTTTCCACAAGTAGTGCATTTGGAGGAAATTTGAGACAGACAATAGGAGACAAGGATGAAAGCTGGCTCAATAATTCTGGGATCAAAAGAAATAAACACCCCAAAACTCTTCCTTTGCAGTGCTGCTTAAAAATGGAACAGGTGTATTCTTTCTGTGGAGAAGGAGCAATGAGAGCAATTGAGACCCTTTTGGGTCAAAATGACAGATGGAGAGGCAGAGACTTTTTGCAAAGGCCTGTAGTGATAGGACAAGGAGGAATGGAATTAACCTGAAAGAGACTAGGTTGATTTTTGATGGAAGAAGGAAATTCTTTACTGTGAGGCTGGTGAGGCACTGGAACAGGTCACCCAAAGAAGTCATGGATCCACAACCCTGGGAGTGTTCAAGACCAGGCTGGATTGAACTCTGAGGAACCTGGTCTAATGAAAGATGCCCCTGCCCTTGGAAAGAGGGTTGGTACTAGATAGACTTTAACGTGCATTCCTACTTAAACCATTCAGTGATATGATCCTACAACTTGGAGGTAGATACAGAAAACATCGTGTTCACATACAAGAGCCTCAAGGTCCTTGTTCAGAACAAAGTTTCACACTCTGGAGGAGTTTGAATATTTTTTAAGGTATGAAGAGATTTATGGATAGTTTCATGTATGCTTTTCTGATTGTAGTGTCATTTTAGGCTAAGGAACCTATCTAGGCTAACTTTTCAAAAAGTCTTTATGGTTTGTATGCTATGGACTTATGTTTAAATAGAAGAAAAAAAAGTGTTAATTGAAGCTGTATTTCTGTTAAAAATGATGGATTTGAATTAGGCAATCAGTTTGAGTAAGCACTCCCTCCCGAGCCCTATTTAGCCCATTCAACCACAAACCCTGAGCATCTTTGGCCAGATTCCCCATCATGTTCCAACTCCTGTGAGTTACTGGAACCATTCAAAGGCACTGGACTTCAGCCAGATGAGTCCAGCTGAGAGCTCCTCACAGTGTGGGGGCCCTCAGTGCACACAAAGACAACACAGATGCTTCCTTGGTTCCTGTGCTGCCACCCCATGCTCCTACCTCACTGCATCCTGGCACAGGGACAGTGTCATGGGGAGGGAGAGAACACTGCTGGCTGTGCTCATCTGACACGCAAAATTCAAAATAGCAGGAGGAAACCAGAGCAACACATAAGTCCTCATACAAAGCCAAAGAGTAGGAAGCTCTGCTTGAGAGCCCCATGGCAGCATTCATTCACCAAAATCATGCTGACCTGAAGCACGGGAAAACAGAGCCCTTACATTTCAGTCCAGTCATCAAGGAAACTCAAATTTTGTGTACTAGCATGAAGTTTAGTCCCTACAACCACATTACCAGTAAATTACCTTCAGAGAGAAGGCTGGCAGCAGAAGAAATGAGGTAGGCAAAATCCAGCTCATAGTCTGAGACACTTCAGTGTAAACATCTCTATGGACATCAACTTGATACCATCACTGGAGGCACTTGAAATTCCAGGAAAGATTCAGTTCCTTACATGTAGGTGTCTGGTACCATTTCATATGCCCTAACATTTCCCACTGGCTTGCAGCTTCAGTTGCTGAATATATAGGTCCCCTGTATGTCCCATACCATACCTGCCAGCTCTATAAGAGTTTCTGGGATTTCCTCAAATGGCAATTATATTTATGCAACTGAACAGACCCATGGGAATCTTTAACTGGAACTGGATCCTAATGATATATTTAGGTGTTTAAAATTGACCCTTGCCTTAGATTACCAAACGGATTTTCCTATATTTAATGGGATCATTCGGGAGGAAACATTGAACATTACTTTTTCCAAGTATTTTTGATTTCCTAGAAAACATCTACACTGCCCATTCATATCTCTCACCAGCTTCTGATGCCTATAAGACAGTTTTAGCTGTGACACAGTCATTGCAAAGCACTTTATGTCAGAGAAAAGACCACTGTGCCTATGTCTGCAGTAACACCACTCATTTTTCAGGACAAATTATTTCATGATACAGAAATGCTGAAGCACTGCAGAAAAAAGGTTGTGTGAAAAAACTGAGCATGTCTACAGTGGTTCAGGATGGAAAGAGTGTATTGCAAGAGCAAAACACCTTTCTTATGAGGAATCAGGATGGCATGGAGACTCTTTCATGTACTCATATCAACTGAATGAAACAAGTTGGCACTTGATGCTTCTCTTTCCAATTTCTCTTTGAAAAACAGAATATATGTCTCCCCAAAAATTCATAAGGCCATTAAAGGTTCTTCAACACAATGTCCACAGCTACCAATGGAAAAATGCCTGGATCAGAGGGACATTTCTAAAACAAGGACGAAATTTATTGTAGCTGTGGCAGTAAAGCTTCTCTGCTAATCTAGTCAGCCTCCTAGGGATACAATGCTAAAGTCCACTTAGATGAAAAGACACATGAACAGTCTTTGCATGTAAAATGAGATTAGAAAAGTGAAAGAATATTTAGCATAGTTAGCAGAGTTAAAGAAGGAAAGATTTGATGGGGGAAAGTTTTTC
The DNA here is from genome assembly GCA_013401035.1 of Horornis vulcanius. Lineage (NCBI taxonomy): Eukaryota > Metazoa > Chordata > Aves > Passeriformes > Scotocercidae > Horornis > Horornis vulcanius. Next base: position 5,521 of record VZUA01037299.1, read on the forward strand.
ATGGCAAAAATTATTGCTAAAATGATAATGAATATCTTCAAACTATTGCTTTTCCTTTCTTTAATGCCTTTGGGGATGTTGCTGCAGACTTTTCAGAGGATTTTTCTTTAATGTTGTATTAATTTGGGGGGGAGGTTTGTTGTAAAAATGGACACATCCAAGAATTCTTTCCAAGTCTAAGAATCAAAGTTGAAATTTAAGCAAAATCAGATTTGCTTATGCCAGTTTTTATGCCTTTGTGTGCCTCTGAAAGGAGGCTACTGGGGCTTCAGGAGGAACCTTCCATCCCTTTAAAACCATTAACCTCTTCATAGAGAAGATGAGTTTCTCAGAGTTTGGAGCAGTGCCTCATTGTGGATCTGATCCACCAGGCTGAAAGGAGGCATGGGCTGTGCCACGTGGTTTTTCAGATGCATAGTCTCAAGAGTTTTCTCTGCACATTTTCATTCAGAGGGATCCATAGTTCCTATGTTCCCAGTACTATTAGACATCAGTTTTTTAAACCATACAGTTTCATACACGTTCCAAAGACAGGACTATAAGGAATTAATAAGTACTTAAATAAATAAATTCTTGTTCTCCTTATTCCAGAAGGATACTTGTATTTTCTTAACTTACACTACCTGTGATCATCTGTGCTCTGGTCCCCTCATCAGCTTCTCCACCCACCCATCCCACATCCCAGGACATCATTTCATCCTCCTTGGGGTCATGAACCCCTATCCCAGCAGAGCTGCAGAAGCACTGCCACTCTCCAGCCACCAGCAGACAGTGCCCTTGGCTGCCCTGCTCCTGGATGGAAGGTGGGATGGGACAGGCTCCCAGGTCCTGCCCTGTTGCTCCAGGGAGACCCTGCCACTACCAGTCCCCACCCTATGGCACCCCTGACCCTGCTCTGGCCTCACACACACGTGAATAAATGGAGCCACAAGCCAGACCAAGTCACACAACCAGAGGATTTCTTTAAAAAATGGAGTCTGCAATACCTGGTGTTGTCCTGAGAGTCAGTAATTTCCTGTGTTCAGTATTAATGGGATTGGCTCCTTAATCCTTCAAAGCGTTAAATGTACCAAATATTTTGACTGTGGCAAGTATTATTATTAATATATGGCAGGGAACAGTGGGTTTCCTGTGTACATGTGCCCCTCTGATGAGGTACACATAACATGTGGCTCCTAATACCAAAGATGGTGTAATCCTTCACTTGTCAGCACCACACTAAAGGTCAGTCTGGTTTTTCTCACTTTGCAAACTTCCATCTGTCAAGGGATGCTTAATTCACAGCGTATTCTCACATCTACCCCAAGGCTGTCTAAATTTAAAAACAGACATTGGTTTATCATGTTCTGCTTAAGGAAAAAAGGAGAATTTTTCAAGCCATTGGTTTCTCACAAGAAAAGAATTAGAGAAACCTAATGGCATAAAACCTAAAAGGATAACATAGTCTTTTGTTTGATTATAAAAGCTGGTCCTGATTTTAGCATCCTTTTTTTCAGAAGATATAGGGCATCACTGATATTCTCCATGAGATGACATCTTGCTCTCCAGCTCATTCTTTATCATCTAGCAGGGTAAACATTCATTAAGGCAGTTAAACCAAAAAACAGGCAACAAAATTGGGTCATATAAGACATTACATGTGCATATACATAGGCACAGAAAAATGTGTACTTTAACAAAATTGTCATTGGCAATGACATAAAAAATGGTACTTGTTTAATGTACCTTTCCATCATGAACATAGATTTTGATCACAAGAAGCTGACAATGGCTGACTGCTGACTTCTTGCTTCAGTGTGTTGCTGTACTTTGTGGTCTCTGTTACAAGGCATGTTCACTTATATTAGCAATTTGAGTTTAAATACAAAGTTATCAGATATTTTTAAATCTTGTTGTAAAGAAAATGATAATTGGATTACCTAGGTTCAAAGAGGCTAAGGCAAAGAAAAATGTCTATACTACCATCACCACTTTTTAATGTAAGAGATCAGATTTGAGTGATTTAGACCATCATGAAAATTCCCAGGTATGTGAGCTGTACTGAAGGGACATGCTGATGGCTCTTACTCAAGATAAAAGAACCTCTGTATCATTGTAATACCCTGAGCTACCTATTAGTCAAAATCATTTTTCTTAAGTAAATTTTCAAAAATGAGGAGAAATCTATAAGTTGTTATTTTCTTCATTATTTAATTCTATTTTCCTCAAGTTATATAAGGCCTGAAGACATGTCCTAGTCCACATGTCCTAGTCTTGGGTTATCACTGTGAGTAAAATATGTCTTGGAGCAAAGAAAAAGCATCAAAAAGCAATAAAGTAGAGGGTATTATAAGAAAATTTCTGCAGAATTCCCACAAGGTAGCTACTGGTATAAGCTAGAAAAGCTCCAGGAAAGCTAGGAAAATCTATGTACAATATTTCTTGCTGAAATTATGTATAAGGTTTTTCATATATGGCCTGTCCTCTGAAGCTTCTGAGCTAAAATATTCATTTCTTCTCAAGTGAGCTGACCAGAGAGTGTCTCCTGGGCATTTTATGACACCCAGACTGAAGCCAGGCTCTGACAGCTCAGTATAATAGAAAATCAGCAAAACTTGTAGAAGTTAAGCACTGCAGCAGGATTGCCTCCTGAGCTGTACTCAGAATACTTGACTTTGGACCTACAGAAGGCACCCTGGATGCTGCAGCCCAAACAGAAACTGGGTAATTGTAAACCTGAAAAGCAAAATAAAGCCCTCTTTATCAAACCTACCAATACAATGAACCATTCATAGGAAATGTTGCCTGCACAGAAATGGGCCAAGGTTTCTTTTGTAAAAGTTCATCTGAATCCTTGTTCTCTGTGCTAGTTATCATGTTCTAATCGCTACTATGTCCTCACAAACACCCACAGTTATGTATGAAATGACACCCTGTACAGCAGCAGGCCCTCTTTTACATTATGATCTATCAAGAAAAATCTTGTGCTTCTACTTTTTATAGTCACTATGACTTGACCCAGCTGAGAAGAAAGGAAAACACAGTGACACTGCCAAGAAATATACTGAGTTGCAGTCATCATCAGAGGCTTCCATTAATCATGGGCAGAACTGCAGCAAAATAAGGAACATCTTTTTTAGGTTCTCTTTGTTTAAGTCTCCTAGGAGATTTACAGCTCTGATGTATATCGTGAACCTAGAGGGTATATTTTTAAGGGCTCACTCACCCCATCTGAAAATGAGCAAACATGTAAAAATAAATAAAATAAAGCTGGTCTGTGTTAAGTGTAAATGCTACAATAGAGTAAGTTGTATGCTAAAGAGTTTTCTTTTTAAAATAAAAACCAGCCTCCTTCTCTCCTTCCATTGTTTGCACTATCTTCTAAAGTTAGAAGTTAGTTACAAAATACTCTCTCTGCTGACTACATCCTTCTCACTTGGCAAATGCTGGTGTTTCTGCCTTCACATTGGACTGCTACCAAATAAGCCCATTTCACATTTCTTTGCATTCACACTGGGATCATTAGGAGTAAAAGCTGTCTGAGTTCCTGCACTCGTGTGGCAATGCCACTCTCAAACATAGGGCTGGAGTCCTTTTTGATGGGCTGCATCACCATGGAAGAATGAACCTGTGTCTGCCAACCTGCTGCACCCTCGTGCCTTCTCAGTTCTTGGGAGGCAGCTTCCAGGCTGACACGCCTCTGAGCCTTCCTGGGAATGTCATGGACCCCAAGACTTCAGGCAATTTGGGTCCTGTGTGCTCCATTTCTGCCTTAGCCCATATTTGTTCATTTTCTGCACCAAAAACTCTGGTGTGGAAGATTGCAGTGAGACAATTTTTATGTAAACGTATCCAGACGTATGGTACTACCAGCCCTGAAAACTGAGATGGGACTAAAGAAAATTATAGCAGCTGAATGTGTGAACTTGTGTTTTAGCTTTATAAAGGTTAAATTAATTTCGGAGGAGATTATAATCATAAGGGTTGTATTGTTTTCATGCACTTCATGTACTCAAAAGTGCTGGTGAAATTTTCTATGGTAACATTTTGTCCCAGTGTGTTGTAAATTATTACAATATGAAAAGAAGTGAATCTCCACTCTGAATCTCTAAATTCTGACCTGAATGTAACTTGTTTCAAAAGTAGTCTTATTATGCATTTTTCTTTATGTATAATTTTGCAAAGAGGGGAATAAGGTTGATTTTTTTTTTCTTATGAATAGTGATTTGTCAAACTTGAAACTTCACAAGAATATGTTTATTACTTCCAAGTAATTTTCACTGCCAGGCTTTACAAATGTCAAGGGTGAATTTTGCATTCAAATCCAGTAAAAGGTCTATGAGCTCTATACTGAAAGAGCCAGTGGCTCAATTCAAGACAAGAATTTTCTCCATAGTTCTACCTATGTACTAGAATTGCAATGCTATCAATTATTCTGGTATCTCACATTAGGAGGAAAAAAAAGCACACGTCTTTGGTTTACTTCTCCACCAGATTAAAAATTAATGTGAAAATCTTGATTTTTTTTAAAGCCTGAAATAACATTCTTGTTTCCCGGCCAGCTATGTTTTTAAAAGCCAGCTTTATAAAAACAACAAAAATCTTCATCGCTACCTAAAGTTGCACAGCAAGCAAGACTTATCTCTTAGAAACACATTACAGAAAGGTGTATTATGCAACTTCGCTATGATATTGAAAGCAGTTAAGCTTTCCTTTTTGGATAAAATTGCCCAATNCTAAAAACCTGCAGCCCCAAGAAAAGTCCTTATATTCAAGCATATACTGGATACATACCCTAATATTGCAGTGACACACCCCCATTCTGTATCAGCAGTGATAAAATTAGGGCACTGCTCTGCTTCAACTAAAGTCTTCCAAGGCCCCAAAAAGATGCAAGAGAATGAAGTTGAGTGTATACACAGCTGATGAAAATTGTATTTGTATCACTATACAGTCAATACTTACATTTTTCAAGAGATAAACAATTATAGGACTGTTAAATAGCACATTTCCACAACTAAAAAAAAAACAAAAAACCAACCCAAACTAAACAAAACACAACCAAAATGAAACCAAACAAAAACAAAGAAAAAGCATTCCCTAAACCCTTTTTTTTGGTCTTTCAAGTGTCTTTTCCCTAGTTTTATATACCACTGATATTCTATTGTGGTTCTTTTAGAGAAAAAATGGGAAATGAACCAAAGTCTATTTTCCAGAGGCAGCAGTGACCGTATTGGACTTCTGTTTGCTCATTTGCTTCTTCAGTTGGTTTTGCCTCAGTCTTTTACCTTTGAACAAGAAACTAATTCAACTAGTAACATGAAATGTATTTAAATGTATTTTTATGCTCTCAATGAAGAAATAGAATGAAAATCCTATTTCTATCACATCAAGTAGCGAGATAGTATGTATGCACTGGTGGAGATATTAGGCAGCTCAATCACTGGTGACAAGCAGTAGTGTTCACATTTTGCATCTCGAAAAATAGACTTATGTTCACTCACTCGCCCAGGGCAACGTAAATGTTCAGAAAGCACCTGCAAAGAATAAGCAGAATTACAGAGAGGAGGACTCCTTGGTTTCCAGCCAAGAAGGCTGTGAAAGCAGCAATGTATTTTTTATTTAATCTAAATTTCTACTCAGAAGAAAACTTAGATTCCCCAATGGAGAAAGAAAACTCTGGTTTTAGACTCACGAAACCTGAATCCATCCCTCATTTTACACCAAATGAATGTAGACAAGCTTCTTTTGTGGGAGTGAGATCTGAATGGTGAGAATGAAATGCAATTTAAAGCCTGGGATCTGCTCTTTATTAATCATTTGTTTGAATCTTAGTATTACTCAAGGGCCCTACTGAGGATCATGCCCTTTCTAAAGGCTCATTGCAGAATGCATCACCCAAGACAGCCCAGGTCCTGAAGAGAGCTGGAAAGAGGAACTGCCAAAGGGGACAAGAGCAGGCCACATGGTCAGGGTCTTGAGAGGCTAAGTATTTGCCAGTTACAACTTTGTCTCATTTCTCAGTAAAAATTGGGGGCTGTGTTTTTTCATGGATTTCCTACAAGATATTTGCCTAAGTGGATTCTGTGGGGGAGAGCTTCTTGGCAATTAAAGCTCAAAGACTGTGGGGTTTTTTAGGTTTTTTGGGTTTTTTTT
>VZUA01037312.1:0-13539 GCA_013401035.1 Horornis vulcanius
CCAAGACATTTATTCTTGAAGGTTTCCAGGGGTAAAAGAGAGCGAATTAGGAAGAACAGGGTCTTATCTAGACTTCTGCTCAGGAAAAGAGAGTTGTCCCTCAGCCAGTGGGGTCAGGAAAGGCAGGAAGGGCCAAACCAGATGGTTACAGGCTCCAGGGGTCTCTGGGGAAAAACCATTCCCCAGAGAGATACAACATTGCACAATAAGGAAACCTAGGGAACATGAATCTCACCCTTGTATGAGGTGCAAAAAATAATAATAAAAAAATAGCCACAGAAAAAATGGCCTTGGCAGAGGCCAAGGAATCACAGGATTGCCCAAGTGTCTTCTCAGCTAGGGATGCCACACCTCACCACTGGTTCTGGGTGTTTTCAGCAAGCCTTCCTCCTCCCCAGCAGCAACTGAACATTGCTTTTTGATTTGCTATTCACCACATTCTGCAACTGCAACCCAGCAGTTATACATAAAGTACTATCTTTACAATTTAATTGGGTTAAGTATGTTAGGATTTCAAAGAGATCTGTATGTGTGTGCTTTCTGCTCCAGCCTTCCCACATGACAAAATGATTGATACCACAGCAACCACTCAAGAGTAAATGCAGACATAACAGATGAGTGCAGCATGAAAATCTGGGAAAGCTGTAGAATCTCCATCATGAGAGGTCTGAAAGCAAAATAATCGTCCAGGTGTACCCAGATCTGCTGTGTGCTTTTTGACTTATTTTTTTACGATTCTATAGGAAAGAATAAATGCTAACTAAAAATAAATATACTAAAAAATTGTAATGAGAATGGAGACTTTGCAACAGAACTGCAGCTGAAAAATGGTAATGGTGGTACACATTAGCGCTATCTAGTCTTAAATACTTCCTGTTATTACATTTAATATATGTAAAAATTAGATCTATTTTTAAATCTAACACACCAGTGTGGAAGAATTAACCCAAGATATAACACTCAGCTGTATCAGACACCAGCAAAAACTTCACCTTAAAAAGTTACATAGTTCAGACCTTCCACAAGTCAAAAGGTCACTGGCCATCATCAGCAGGCATGGACCCAACACAGCAATACTTAGAAAGCATTAGACAATGGTTGGGTGAAAACATTATTTCATACATAATTCCTAATCAGTTTTAAATATATAAGTAGCACTGAAAATAAAAACTGGCTTTTTGCTGAGAGTTGAGATATGCAGTAAATTAATTAGTTAACAAACTGACCCTGAAAATTGCTCCATAAAAGTTATTTGCTCAGTTTGGCTGCATGTGGAGTTAGAAAGGTAACAGAACAGCCCATGGCACTCAGAACTAGAATTCACAATACTCACAGTGCAGAATATTAAAACCGGTCTTTTAAAATAGCAAAAATGAATCCTGTTATTAAACTCTATCTTTTCATCTGTTCAGCAAAGCCCTGTTGCATATAAAAATATTATTTATAAGTTTGTTCTAGAGGAAAAAGTTAACCATTTTAATAGAATTAAAAGGAAATTATGGGAACTGGCAGAATATAGTGCCCTGCATATTTAAAAATCATCAATATTAACTGCACAGTTGCTGAGCAACAGAGATGCAACAAAATCTTATACTGAAAATCACCTATACATTCTACATATTTTTTAGGGAAAAAGATTCAAAACAACAATTATCTTAGGAACAACATAATTAGAAAGCTGATTGGAAAAGACTCCGTTTGCATAACTTACTAATGCCTGCATATTTTTTGATGTTTTGCACAAATTTGTGGCCAAATACACAGAATTATGCTCTTATTCATAAAACTAGAGAAACATGTCATGCAAGTTAAGAGTTTCCTGAGTCTAATACATCAGATTTAGAAAATTTTTGCAACCTACATGTTACTATGGCAACTTTTTTGTTTTTACAAAATGTAAATTAACATTGAGGCTTCATTACAAACTCTGTATTTCCTTTGTGTTTGTACATAATTTTTGCTCATGTATGGAATCAGAACAGCTTTTTACTTTAAATGGCCACAGTTTATNGAAGTTGGGATTAAATCACGTTTGTAAGCACGTCTCTGCTTAACCTTGACTTTTAAACCGTAACAATAAATAAGTTCAGGAGAAAGTAATCAAACAAATGAGTTCTGTGGCAAAGGTTTCTCTCTTTGACTTTTACAATTATAAACTTCTAGAAAACGAAAATATGCTGCACATTTCAATCCTTTTCTTGCTCTTTTTACTGCTAATTCCATTGAAAACCCATTTTATTTTTTTTCTCTTTTTTGTAACAAAAATTAAAAAATCTGGAAAAGAAAATATGACTGCTCCGTTTTTTTATGAAGAAAATTGTTTTGATACGCCTCTCTAGTACTGCACAGACTTAGTGAATTCAAGAATCTGCCTGCCTTAAGATGCACAGGTGTCTGCAGTTCCTGTTACAGTGAACATTACAGGAATTATGTAAGCCTAGAGATAGATCTGACATCTTCATCATCATGTCAGAGAGTCACAGCATTAGAATAAATCTGACAAAAAAGATACTCCTTTTAATTTGGCTCCCATTTCTTGTCTGCTGGAAAAAAGAGACTTGCAAATCTAAACTTGTGAACCAGGAATTTTCAATCTACTCATTAAAATACCTGTAATAAATAGAGACTTTCAATTTATTTTACACCTTTACTAAACATGTATAAACTCTATGATCAGAGTTTATTATTAAAAATTATTTTAAATCTAATGCATTCTAGCTCTTATCATAATGGAGCTCAAAAAAGTGAGGAAGAAAACTTTAAAACATGATAATGCAATAAAATGCTTGTGAAAATGTAGGAGGCTAACAATATATAAAATTTGGTCTCCCTACCATGGGCATCTAAGCAACCTGATCTAGTAAAAGGCGTCCCTGCTTATGGAAGGAGATTAAAATAGACCATTTTTAAGGTCCCTTCCAACCCAAACCACTCTATGATTCTGTGATCTGTGCTGGCTTCCTAAAGGACCAGTTGCCTGGAAGCAACCAAGTAATCTAGTGAAAAATAACCATCTAGCAAAGATGAATGACTTACAACAAGGGCACAAACCCCATGTTCATCCTAGTTCTCTGTCAGTATTAGAAAAAAAATACATTCAGACTATAATCAAACAAAATTAAATCAGGATACTGGTAATTCATTAGCTAATACACAAAACCCTAATTCCCAGTGAACCAGATCATGCAGCCAGCCCTATTCTAAACTAAAAAATTAGACTGTAGCAATTTTATAATGGGTGGAGGGACAGTCAAGGCTCTACTGATATAGGCACACAGGCGGAATGAACATGGAATTTATATCTAAGAGAGCCTAGAAACTAAGGGAAGAAAACTGCAGTGTTCAGAATCATGAGATCCCTTGACCATCTCCTTTTCTGTCCATGTTCCCATGGGTACATGCAGAAGGAAGCAGCATTCTCTTGGGAGAGCGTGCAAGAGAGAAACTAAAAGTAGACAAGAACTACTAAAGAAATTCAGCAATTCTAGATGACGAAAAGCATTATGCCTGTGAAGAGACACTGAGGAGAAATGATATTTCATAACTTCTGTTATTTTAACTACTTGCTCATGTATAATTTAACAATCTTTTTCTTGCACTTCTGTGAACAGCAAGTGTCTCAAGATTTGTTAAGTGACTACAAGAATATGGTTCTGGCTCTAGATAAGACCTAAGTGCATAATTAAGTAGAAGCACATACTACTAACACTAATAATTCACTGCATTGGAATACGAAGTTGCACAACAGACATAATTTTTAGGATCTGTGGAATAAGGAAAATAACCTCATTTCACCATCAGAAGGCAGTGTCATCAGGAGCTGCAGTGCCCAAGTATGGGATGGGAAATTGTAGTGTGAAGCAGAACCTTCCCTGTTAAATACATTCTTTAACCAGTTGTTTTCAAAGAGTTTCAGTAGGGATTATCTTCCAAAGGCATTTACCTCACACACCTTGCAGATGGAAAGGACACTTTCCCAGGTCAATAAACCAAGGCAAAAATATAACAAAGTAGAACCTCAGTGCTGCACAGAAGCATAAATGAAAACAGCAAGAAGTTCAACCTCAATTTCAATGGAGACAAGACTTCACTCCTGACATCAATCATATTGATCCCTTTAACATTCATACCTTACAGATTTACTTTCTTAGGGCTGTTACCAAAGTTTTTTTGCTTAAGTGAAAAGTCGTGTGGTTTTGGGATCAGAAAAGTGCAACAAAATTGAAAAACTGCTGCTAATTAAGCATATAATGCCATTCTTTATAAATACCTAATACTATAAGTGATGTCTATATATCACAAAAAAATGGATATTTGTCTAGTTATGAATTAACCAGTAATTTTTAGTAAATCTGTTGGGCCTTGACATTAAATTAGTAGGTGAACATGGCCAAGAAAATGCTCAATCCATGTTTTAACAGTCTCTAACTGCAGGTAATGGGAATTCTTGGGTCTTCAGCCCACCTGAAAATCATGACACTATTCTCTAAGTAACAGGTAAAATACATGTTTAACATTTTAATAGTCTATAGGGAGGACATAGAACTTCTTAGAATATTAAAATACAAAAAGTTTTACTGAAACGTTAATCAAAATAATGGAAAGGTGAAAAGAGTCAACAAAATTGAGCTGTAACTATATTCTACCAAAGAAAATGACACACAGCAAAGTGATTTTTATCTTTAAAGGCTTGCATCTAAAACCCATCAGCATCCATTATAATTCTATAAAATAAGATAAGGCAGCATCTGGTACAATCTATATAGTTTTATAGCCAAGTACACAAAAATGCTTAAAACAGTTACAAGATCTCTTCACAATAAATGAAGCTGAAGACTCTTTACTTTGTCTACCAGCATAAAAACAAAGGCAAAAGCTAGAACAAAGGATGAATAAAAAAGAACATTCATTTTTTTAATGACTAAATAATACTTTTAAAGGATTAACAGATAATGGGACCAGCTGATGCACAGAAAAAGAAAGCATCTTCACAACCATTTTAGTTTAATCTCAATTAGTTCATTGCCATCAGCAAGGTGATACTCAAGCATTGACCATTTCAAACAACTGTTTGATTCTCTTGAGGCTAAATCTATTCCCAGATTCATCTCCAAAACATGTGCAACTCTGAATAATGGAGCAGAGATTTGGGGTTTTTTCTTCCTTAATGCCATAAATTTCTATTGAAAAAAATAATGCAGAAAAAAATTTGTAATTTATTACAATAAAAACAGTAGCAAACTTCAAAAGATATAACATTGTTGTCAGGATTAATTAGCAATCAACACAAAACCACATAAAATGCAAGTGCTTTCTCAAAAACTAGTGTAAAGGGAAAAAGAAATTTTAACTTGCAACACAGTACCTTCAAAAAATTTTTTTATTTCCTGTATTTTAAGAAATGCTAGTGCTGCTCAAGAAAACAAGTACTAGTACCCAGGTCTTCTACATCCCTAAGTAGAAAATCTCAATAGTGCATAACTGTTCCACAGACACAAAGTAATTCTACACAGAACTTGTTCCAAGCACGAGCTGGGGACTATGAATATATTTGGTTTGCATGGCAATGTTTGGGAAGAGATGGGAGGCTTTAGGGATGTCTTCTGTGAGAAGCCGCTGGAGCTTCCCCTGTGTCCAAGGAAGCCAATGCCAAGCAGTTCCAAGACGGATACACTGCTGCCCAGAACCAAGGCCAGCAGGCATGGTGGTAGCACCCCTGAGACAACAGATTTAAGGGTGGGGATGGGGCATGGAATCTTTGCAACATCAGCAGCATTCAAAAAAAGAGGAGTGAGAATATGGAAGAGAAACAGACAGATCTGCTGACACGAATGCCAGTGAAGAAGGGGGAGAAGGTGCTCCAGGTATCAGAGCAGAGATTCCTGTGAAGACCATGGTGAGGCATGCTGGCCCCCAGCAGTCCATGGGGATCCACAGAAGAGCAGGGATCCCCCTGCAGCCTCGGAAGGACCCCTCCATGCTAAAACAGATGGATGCCCAAGGCAGGCTGGGGCCTTATGGGAAGCCTACAATGCAGCAGGCTCCTGGCAAGACCCGTGGATCCAGGGAGAAGGGAGCCCATGCTGCAGCAGTCTCTCCCTGATTGACTAACCCTATGGAAGGACCCATGGAGAAGTTTGTGGAAGACTGTCCTCCATAGGAGGGACTCCATGCTGGAGATGAGGAAGCTTGCGAAGAGGAAGGAGCAACAGAGATAATGTGTGATAAACAGATTGCAACTCCTCTTCCCCACCCCCCTGCACCACTCAGGGGAGAAGGCAGAAAAATTGAGAGCAAAGTGAAGCCCAGGAAAAGGCAGTCAGGGGGTGAAGGCGTTTTAAGATTTGGGTTTGTTTCTTGTGACTCTATTCTGATTTTCATTGGCAATAAATTAAATTAATTCTTCCCAGCATTAATTCTTTATTAAGAAGAATTTGTCTGTGATGGTAATTAGTGAATGATCTCTCCCTGTCCTTACATCAACCCACACGCATTTCTTTCAGCACAACTTGCTAATTCTCCTTTTGCTACCAGATTTGGAACTGAACAGAAATCTAAAAATTGGACAGAATGGCATCAAGATACACACCACTGCAGACTGCAATAAACACAAAGGTTTTAATCACCATAGGACCAAACAGGCACATGGTAACAGAGAAATTTACAAAGCCATTTACAGCTCACCCTGTTGAGGGGCAGATTCTGTATCCCATATCAGAGATCAGAGTAGCCATAGGATAACTTGGAGATAAGCCCTTCACATAACAAGAGCAGACTGGCAGAAACAAACAATCCTTAACACAAATCCACATCTTATAAAAAATACCAAAATGTGAATTAGACTAATATCTCTGCTCATGGCATATGAGGAAGTGCAAAGAGAGCGAGGTCCTGATTCAGGACACTTTTAAGTCCTAAATAGCTGCAACATATGAAGTACTTAAAAAGTAACCTCTATTTACATGAATCATGATATTTTCCATTATTTTGTTTTGTTTTTAAATTACATCTGCAACTCAAAAAAAGGTATGATTTAGATAATAAAATACTTAAAAACACTGGCTGATTTCTTGGAATTTTTTTGTTCTCTAATACTTTCAGATCCTAGGATAATTTCTCATGAGCCTATTGACTTCAGCAGCCAACAGAAAATTGCCCTAAAGTTAGATGTTTAAATATCTTTCACCTTCGAAAGTTTTAGGTAAGAACACATTTCAGAGAATCAGACTTCAAGAGACTTCAAGAAATCACCTAGTCCACCTGTCTGCTTCAATTTAAGAATACTGTTCCCAACAGACAAGATTGCAATCTGAAAATAAAACTCTCCTATTCTACAACTTCTCAAGAAAATCTATTTCAATGCTTAACTGTTCTTGCCAATGGCAAGTCCTCCCTAAAGCACCAGCACAAATCTGTCCTGCTGCAACCTTTCCCAAAGTCTAGCTTAAATTTCCCTCAAATCAGTTTGCATTCATTGTTTCTTGTGAGCTCTCCACTTCACAGAAAGAATTGTTTGTTATTCTCAAGGTAGAATTTTACCCACTGAAATCTCTTACCATGCTAGTAATCTCTTCTCTAAACTTGGTAACACTAGTGTTTTTAGTTCTTTTTTCTAGGTCATAGCTCCTAAAGATTTAGCTATTCCCTTTGTTCTCCTGTGGATCCACTTAATCTTTCCTCATGTGTGACTGCAATTAAACACCCAGACTTTGAAACACCATATAGCCTTGTAGAATATTAGAAAGAAGCTAAGGTTCAAAAAATACTTGCATATTACAAATTATTTTTTTTACATAATAAATTATTACAATTTCCTTTCTTTAATATGGTCAAAAATAATACATCCCTCATGTGCAAACACACATTACTACACAGTCTGCCTTAAGAAAATATTACTATTGTTTATTTCTATATTAATTTCCTGTTTGGACATATTCCAAACATGTTACTCATTGCTTTTCACAAGACTAACAACAATTAGTAGGAAGATCTATTGCTCTGAGTAAGATTTACTTGTGAACTGATGTGGTGCCAAAGGTAAAATATAATGAATAGGCAGATTCACTATGTTGTGTTGGATTTCTAGAACAAGCATAGAAAGCATATTTAAGCAAATAATAGCATTTTATTAAACAGAACCTACTATCACTATGGGTTATAAAGCAGCATGAGGATATAATTTCTTAGAAAAAAAAAATCTTAGCTAAAATGCAATACCGGCTGGAATAGGTAGCCCAGTTGGGCAGCCATACTCAGCTGAGTGATCAATTCCAACCGGGATATCTAAATACTACCAGAAATCAAATACTATTTGAATTAGTATATTTATTTTAATTAGTATAATTGTGTTGTGCCTTTTCTTCACATGATTATAAAAAGCTTTTTTTAACCATATATATGCGAAAAGAGTAATTTTATCTGTATTTTGACTAGTGAATTAAAAAAATATGGCTTATCTCAGCAAGATTATATTGAAATCAACTTGTAAATACATGCCTTTCTCGTTTTTTCATTTTGGCCTTTTAAGTTCAGTTTCAAAAAGTCTCAATTGTGTCTCTTCTTTGGGCAGTTTAATATTTGGTACAGTGTATGCCTGCTAAGAAACGAGAAAAATAAATATTAACCAACAGACCTAAAAAGCATGCACTTTTGTATGATGTGACTCACACCAGTCTATGGTACCGCCTTTAGGAACAGGTAGTGCTGATAAATGCTGAGAAAGGTCAATAATTCATCACTTGTGCTCCTGGGCTATGAAAACAGGCAATCGTAAAAAGGCTACTGAAAAATCTCTTACTAATGGCTTTTTTTAAGTTGCTCAGTCGGGAAAACTAGATTTATACCATCGATGGTGCAGCTCACTGTGAAGACATACAAGTCGCTCAGACTAAAAACCCAAAGTGAAAGACTATTTCAAAGCTTCCTCCCATTGGTAGAAAACCTGTTAGACCCCCTCTTGGTACATCCCAGCACAGCAGATGCCACATACTATCTTTCCAGCCTCCCTGAAAAGCAAATGATGGTGAATTTTGTCTGCATTGCTTCCTTTCACTACTACACCTCTCTAATCCTTTTGAAAAAAAAAACAGATAAAGAAACAAAAAACCAGACTGGAAACATAAAAAATTTCAAACACAAAGTTATTTTATCTCAAAGCAAGAGGTCTTCTCATTTTTCTGGAGATCCAGTGCGCCACACACCATCACACAGGCACTGAAGTGGGTCATAATTCTATTTAGTTGCCATAAAACTATATCAAAAATGCAAAGAAAGACTAGACACCTTTCACATTTTCTTTCCCATGTTGCCCTTATTCTAGCTTAGGGCTTTTCAACCACCAATTCTGCTTCCTGGATGAGAAGAGTAAACCTTCCACTTCTGCATTCTGTGCCTCTCTCTACCTCCACATCCTGCACTGAAAATATCATTCATATCTGCCTCTTCACAACACCCTCCCAAGAAATGTATGGAAGATAGACATAGAAAAAAATTATACTACAGTGTGTTAAATGTAGCAAACCCTTCAGCAAGTTTGCAGCTTGGGCACACTGTCCTCAGCTCGGTTTTACTTTATATAGGTAACATATGCAGCACATCTGGTATGCAAGGTATCCTACTGGTTTGAGACACAGGTAAGGCACAGAAGGGAAAACTGAAAAAATAAAATAAACCAATTTTTTTTCCACCTCACATTCTGAAAAGCAATTATCTTTCCGTGTTTAACTGGTCCAAGTATTCTTTTTTATGTTTAAAAGATTAAAAAAAAATGAAAGGATGGCAATATTTTCTGTCATACTAAGTCGCATTCAAATTCTTTCTAGGAAAATTTTGAGGGCCAAAGGCTCAAAACGTTTTAGAAGATAATGACTCCTTTCCTCAAAAGGTTTCACACAGCAGTAAACATTAGCAATATCAGCTTCATCAAGCCATCAGATTATATGAACAGAAAGCTCTTTAAAAAAATCATCTTGGGTATACTGTCAGTAGACATTTTCAAACACTAGCAGAGGAGTAGCAGAGTTGTTTGGGGTTACACAGTTAAATAGAATATGTGCCTTACTATTGTCAGTGTCAAAATGTACATGCTAAAAACAAAAACATGCATAAAGTTTTTTTTCTGTATTTTATAGCAGGATAAGGTACTTAAATCTGTATAAAAAGCGACAGAAAAAAGATAGTAAGTATAAAACTTAGCCAAGTTATTATATGTAATATTGCACACTTTTTTAAAAAAGTGCCATAGTATTTTTCACTACTGTGACACTAATTCCTATAAAAAGAATTGACACAGAAGTGCCTACAAGTGTAACCAATAATTGCTAATTTTTGCCCAAGGGGAAAAAGAAAAAGATTACTACGAAAAATTTGGTATATATAAGTATACACTAAAGTTGCACAAATTATACTTAATTTTGATTTACAGCNGGAATTCTCTTGTCTCAACTATTGCAGTGTATCAACAGAAAATCACCTTATTTTACAGAGCTTATTGAACATCTCCCCAACAGATTAGGGACATGGATTTGGGATCTGAATATACTTTCAGCAAGATTCTTGAGAGTGACATCTCAAGATATCCTCTATACTTTCAGCAAGATTTTTGAGAGTGAATCTGCTTCTGTACAGTCCCTCTCCAAACAAAGCTAAGATCACACAAATCTCCTAAGCCATTCAAAATATCAAATTGATACTTTGATAAATTAGACATCTCTATCTCCTAATGAGCTATCAGCACAAAAACAAAGCTTTAAAGTATATCCAGGGCTGTAACACACCTTTGCTGCCATGTATACATACCCTTCTGAAGTTAGTACCTAACTGCCCTACTTTCCATGAGACTGAAAGACACATTTAGAAACTGTATCTTTTACCTTTCCCCATCACTGCAGCGTCTGAATGGTTAAAAAGAGGCCTTTGCCAGGGGCAAAGGAGTTCCCACAATTGATGGGGTGTAACATCTACCCAAATGTTTTTCATTTCTCTTTGAATAAATGTGTTAAACAATATTAGATAATGAATGACTTAAAATCAAACATGAGTAGTAAATATACTTGGTTACTTTTAATTTTCAATAGTGCATGCAAAAAATTTTAGATATTGAAATTTCAAACATTCCTTCATACTGACTGAAGCTGACTAGAGTACGTTAAACTGCTTTGCAGGAAGATCAGACAGGCATGGGACTGCAATTATATATCACAATACCCTTTACTGGGTTCACAGCTCTATTCATCTTTTAGAAACACTGAAGGACAGATTGGACATAGGGGAACGGATTAGCCACAGAACGACCTGTATTTCCACACAAAAGCCTAAGTGTGGAAAAATGGCACCCTGTGTCACCCATTCTTCACTTCCTGAAAAAAACATATTCATGAAAATAGACATTTAAACAGCTCTTTCCCACTCATTTCAGAACAAGCATTCATTGTTTCTTAATACCATTTATACGGCAGTAATGTAATGCTACAACCAAACTGCCTCAATTCCCAAATGTTAATAAAAATATTTAAGAATTAAGACAGGCCCACTTCAGCACAGGAACTAAAATGAAATCAACATGAAATTCACATTAATTATGAAAACAAACAAACAAACAAACAAAAAACCTCAATTGACTGTTGCAACATACAATCTCGTATTTATGAATGGGACTGAAGGAGGATTTGGTCCTGGTAATAAGTTTCAGCTGGATGTCATGGAAGTTCTACACACTATAGCCATGCAGTACAACTAAAATTATAAAAAAAGTTGTGTTAATAGGTCATAAGAGCATAACCTATCACATAATATCACTAATTCCAAGTGAGTAAAAGGGAACATGAACACAGAAAAATACATGTAGTAATTATATAATTTTGTATGAAGTAAAGATTAGGTCAGTTTTCTGTTAATACCTACCTCTGGAAAAATAATAAGCAGTAATTATTATGAAACATGCAAAAATGGAAAGACCATGCATTAATAAATCAGGTTTGAACTTTAATTTTACATGTCATTCTCCTTAAATCAATTGTCTTTTGTATAAAAGAGATGTTTGGTGTATGGACTTGTACCCTCAACTTGTCTCAGGAGATAGGTGTTACCAGCTAATCTGATCAAGCTAGTCAAACTGGTGGCTTATTTGAATGTTCTTTGGGACAACAAGAAATTATCCTTCTGCACAAGTAATAATCACATTAAAATGTCCAAGCATTTAACTTAGGAATTTGACCACACAGCTGAGTTACAAACAGCAAGCCTGTGTAGCTCATTAGGCTCCAATGGGAAATAAATCATTTTGCCAGGAAATCAACAGTCTAACATCATGTGCAATGAGACACAGAGTTCCTAACTTTTTTTTTTTTTTAATGTAAAGGGATAACTCTGACATCAGAAAACTATTTCAAATCTTATGAAGGTAGTGAGACAATCTGATATGTATTCTTCTTCATACATATTTACTCGATAAACTAATGTGGTAGGCATATGGTTAAATTACTTGCTAGTTCTTTCCTCACACATTTTCTCTTTTTCTTATTGAAAGTAACATAAACCACCAGGTTCTAAAATAAAAAAAAGAAAAAGTAAATGTAAATCTTATTTTGCAAACTGCTTTCAATACATATCCAGTAAGTTAAATCCAGTGTTATCCATTTCTCATTCTCTTATGTGCCTTCCTTTAAATAACTTATGCTAACTATTCACTTTTACTGGATATTTTAAAAGTTCTTCATAAAGAAAAAAATTCAGTCATACCATGCAGACTTTCATTCAACTTTACCAAACTCAGTGTCTCTGTTGAAACTACAGGGAGGAAGGAACACATATACTGCTGAAGTAATTACATGGAAAGGGTCAAAATGCTATCGTGGACATTTGTACCTGTCAAGCAAAGTCTGACAGCTATCCCAGTATATGCAATTTACAGTGAGTATATAGTTCTCACTGCTAAAGAAAGCAGAAATAGTTCAGGAACAAATATAAACAAACTGATGTAATTAAGTTATTGAACCAGCTAAAGAGTTTTAGTTTGCTGTCTGCAGTCCACATTAAGAATGGTTTTATAATTGCTAGTGAAATGTAAAAAGTGTTAAAAGTCCTTCATGTACAGCCATGGGTTTTGTTTTTATAAAATAATTTGCTAGCTTGCTATTCCTACAAGGCAGGATGAAATATTTTAAGGGAAACAAAATGTTTCTTTTTTTAAGGGTTTTTTACAGTAACGCAGACCTCAAGCCCTAAGACAGAAGAAAGAGAAAAGCAGTATAATGGCAAATAGCAAAAAAAATAGCCCAAAATTCTGAAATATCTCCTCAAAACAGGTCATGTCATTAGTAAGATATATAAGAATACAGTTGTCTGAGCATGTTAAAAGAATGTTAAATAAGTCACTATGTGGGAGGCATTGCACACAATGCAATTACAGCATGGGTAGATTCCTTAAAGGAGAAATCTTTAGCACTGGAGGTATCTGAATAATGCTTCTAAATTAACCAAATCAGGCAAATCAGTATTTATCAATTTCAGAAAAAAAAAAAAAAAAAAAGATAAAAAAAT
>VZUA01037332.1:803-13236 GCA_013401035.1 Horornis vulcanius
AAAGGATGAGAAAGACTGTTTCCTGCATTAAAGCTTGTTCCCATGGTGGAAAACTCTTCTGTTCCAGTGCAAGAGGGGCCAGGTAACTGGCTAACTTGAAGTTCAAGGATTAACACAAGCAGGGCAAAGCCAAAGCACAGTTGCTTGCTTCTTTTAGTTTCCATTTTGAAGGAAAATCTTTCTTCAAACATTTCTCTCAAACACAAGATCATGAGAAAACATCTGTTTTAAGCACACAAAATCTTATCCAATTCCTCCAAAACCTATCAAATACCTCAGCATAGTAACGTTTTATATAAAGGTAAGTACAAAAGAGATTAGGAAAACCTGAAAAATACCCACTGTTACTGCTCCTATTTTTCAATCTCACTACACCATATGATTTTAAAAAAACCCAAAAACACTACAGGTTGGCTGGTCACCAGTTAAGAAAATCTCATCCTTTACTCTGCTCATGGTTTAAGACCATGGATGAAATAGTTCTGAACTTCAATGCCTGCTGTATAAATGGAGACTTAAAATATACAAAACCCCCTCGTAAAGCTTCCTCACAAAACTACTGAGATACTCTAGCATCCATTTAGTTACCATTAAACATCTCCTGCTCTTTCCATGATAGCTGCCAAGTGAGCTGTACAACCATTTTTTCACTGAACATATTACTGCTCCAGCTCCTCAGTCTCCTACAGTCCTTTCCTCCCCTGATCTGAAAGCCACTAAGGTGGCCTCACTGGGTACCACACAGAGAGTTGGATTTGTATCACTAAAAATAAATTGCCTTCACTCTGTTCATCTGGCTCAGCCCTAAGAAGCTTCTGGAGGAAACATTCTGCCTCTTGTTAAAACCTATTCTGTACTTCCCTTAGGCTCTGCAGCCTATCACACCACAGTGTTTTCATTCTGCAGTTCAACTATTAGTAATTTTGACCAGCCAAGCTGTAAGCAAAGCATTATCCTTCTAAATTAATAGTAAATTGCATGATTGGGATTTGTGGGAGATCTGGCAATGTCTCATATCCAGGGAAGGTTTTGTATTATTTATTCTCTCCCTTTTTTCCTCTCTTCTTCGTTTTAGTGAGTGTGACAAAAAAGCTATTTAGTGACTGCTTTGCTCAGAAAATTAAAATCATACACTTCTTTCTCCAGTTTTAGTTTAGACATCATCCTCCTTTAGTAGCAGAGTTAAAAATCACCTTAAACACAAGCAACCAGAATTTCAAACAATATTAAAGCCATCTTCTCAGTACAATGGCACTAAAGACATTCTTTATTTCTATTGGTAAACCTCATTTGATACATCTTTGAATTGCTTTTATGTCCTCCAGCCTTCATCAGCTGTATCACAAGCTGGCTCAGCCTGTAATCAACACTACACTCTGTTTATCATCTTTTCAAAGTTTTATTGCTGAAGCAAAAATTCCCTATGGATTTTTTAAATGAATTTTCACTTCATCTATGGTTGTGATATCAGCTTGTTTCCCCTTATAAAGTAACTCTGATTATGAACAGTGATGTGTCCCAAAGTTATTACGAGCACCATGTATGTGTTCTTGCTTCTCTGTATCAGTGTCACCAATTAAATTACTTCCAAAACCACTCCTACAAGACCTCAACTTGCAGGTCGTTTCCCAATGGTTGTCTCAGATATAAAGAAGTAAGCTTTTAATTCTCTGTTCATTTTGTAACAGAATTTCCAAGCTCTAAAATTCCCTCATTTTAAATATCTAATATATGGATCTGCATTTCCACTTCATTCAAGGACATAAACTTAGTAAGTTACAACTCTCCTTCCCTACCAAAGTGTTACGCTACAAAGGCTGAGCACCTGAACTTCAAATAAAGCTGACTAAATATAAACATTACACATTAATGTTTTCTCATCACAGGGAGACAACATTTTACTTTCAGCAAAACAAAAAAGAATGCCTAACATACAAGTCTACAATGTAAGAATTTCAAAAGCTGAAACTGAAAGGGGATTTTTGGTTGTTGTGGTGAGGTATGTGTTGAATAGCACTCCTGCATGTTTTTCTCTATCTGACTACAATCCAGAATAAGCCTTGCAAAAATACCTGCCTGACACTCAGTCAAAGGCAGTCAGGTTTTTAGCAGAAACTTTCACTGTTAGGAATAGAGTGAATTAAAAAGCAACTGATTTTAGAATAGCACAGAGCATTCCAAATATTCACAGACACTAAATAAAGTTCGTACTGGAGTACTACTTATGGACTGTCACAAGCTGTGTAAAGAACACATCACCTTCTGTAAAGGCTGGAAGGCATTGAAGCACACATTTTAGTCTCTTTGCTTTTGAGGAACTGAGAAAATTAAGTGTACAGTAACAATTATCTCTTTCCTTAACTACGCTTCATAATTACATTCTGCAAATCTCTCTTAATATTTATGCTTAGTTAACTATAATTCATTTCTCAATAGTTACAATTTAGTACCTCATAACAGATTCATAGCTCTAAAGTAAAAATGTAATAGTTACCTTTCTGATCTCCTTCTTGCTCCTTATTCTCCAGTGGATCCCTGTATTTCCTCCTACAGTCTAGTCACACTGTTGCCTACACTTATAATCAGTTCTTTCTCACCTGTTTTTAACACTGAGTGAGGCATAATTCAGATGAGCTTAACAGAGATAAGAATACATGTACTAGATACAAGAAACAAATTAAAATAAGGAAAACAAATATGTAAATATCAAATGGATACCAAGTAAAACCACACATTCTGGCACAATTCAGCAGCTGTTCTCAGTTCAGCTGTAATACTTATGAAACACTTAGTAAGTTACTTTCACTGGGAATTTGTTTAAATTGGCCCAGCTCTGCAAGAAAAACAGGTTAAAAAATCATACCTGTTAAAGGCAACACTTATTTAAATTAGAGCTTGCAGACTGCTTTTAGATGTTCCACGTTCCCAAAACACGTGGAACAAACTGGAAACACTGAATGACTTAATGGTAACGTCATCTCTGAGCTGATCACCTCCTCCCCATGTACATACACAAAAGTTACCTGACCTGCTGGACCAGTGTTCTTAGTCAGTCACACATTCAAAGCCATTACTTTCACTTTACCTTTGAATCCTATTTTTTTCTTTTCTAAAACATTGGCTTTGTTTTGTAACTACTGGAAAAATGCACTTGTGCAGTACCTATCAACAGCAAACACTGAGGCTGACTGACAAAAGCAAAAACTGCTTTTGTTTTATCTTTCACATGATCAGACATCTGAGGTATCTTTAAAATACTTAACACAAAACTAAGTGTCCTCTTAAAAAATAAGACTGCTGTAGCTTCATCACTTAAGTTGTTAAAATTTTATCTCCTCTAACTTTAAAAAGATCAAAATATAGTAACGCTTAAAAGTTGGCTCTATGAGTGTGTTCTACGGCAAAAAACCTCAAACACCTGCAGTCCCTTGACAAAACCCTAATGTTTACCGATTTTAAGAGTGAATATTAAAGTAGAATATGCCTCTCTTTAAAGGTATTCAGAAGTACTGAAACCAAAAAACAAATACAGAGACTTTAAACATGAAAAGAACAACAACAACAACAAAAAAATCTGACTGATTCAGGGAATCAGCATTACAACTTATCTAAATTTATTTACTTAAAATTTGCAAGCTATTATATGATCATCATTATTATTAAATGAGACCAGGTTCAGTTTCATGTAGACTTGTCAACAGGCAAAAGTGGAATAGAAATTCATACTGCATAAAAATATATTCAATATTACTCCATTCATTATATTAAAAACATACAGGCACATAGGTGCAGGTTGAGTTTCCACCAGTCTACAACACTGCTATCTATCTCAGAAAGTTTCTCCCATTCCCTTTTCCGCTCATAAGAGGAAAAGCTATTTCTTTAGGAAGGGAAAAAAGAAATTAAAAGGCAAGAGCAGTGAAAGCTGAGGATTATCCGTTGCTATAACAAAACAGTGTTTTAGTCCAACAGTGTAAACTTAGTGCTTGGAAGAAAAAATTATCTGCTAAGGAAAGCAGTCTGAATAATTGTACCCTGCAATGCCCTGTTGCTATAGAAACTTACTTCACTGTAGCAGTTAATTGCTAATCAATTTATAATTTTTCATTACAAAGCTCAATAGAAGTCAAATGCAACACTATCATGTCTGTCCAGCAAGTCCGAATTATGTCTCTTCTGGCTACTGTTGGATTTTGCAAGCCCTAGAGGAATGCTGGACATTTTTGATACAGTGTTTTTATCAAGCCCATAATTCCATCATGTTGCAGCATGTTAAGAAAATATTACTAGAACAAAGCCCTAATTACTTTAGTACTAAAAATAAGATGGAGCTGGCTCTTATCCTAAGAGCACCAGAGCAGTCCCACAAAAGTTACATGAATAAAATACCACATAAATGTAAAACCTGTGCTCCAAACCAGGATGAGGCCCATTGGTTTATGCTTTTTGCGGTCATATACAGTAACATACAGATGAAATAACTTATTTGCTCTAACTATTGTACTGCAATTGTTAATTTGCAATGCCTCTTCCTTCTGGGGCTGAAGACATTTCAATACAAGCCAGCCCAACAAGATGAAAATGTTGCAAAACAAACACAGCAATAAGTGTAAAAACTAGTGTAAATAGTAAACAAATAACAAGGACCAAAGCCCTAAAACAAATATAGTGAACTCTGATTTGCCACAATCCCATGTGTACAAGTTCTAGGATATCACCCAGTCTGAGAAGCAGAATGCTCCTTCAGAATTTTTAGAACAAAAGGCAATATGCTCTAAATTCAGGCACTAGCTTTCGCAATAAAAATACTTCTTTTTAAGTAAGTAAGGTATTAAGATATTTTAAGTAATAGTAAGTGTTGGCAGTTTCACTGGTATAGATATTATGTGGAAAAAACCCACAACCTTTCGCCTGCTATTAATAATTTTCTTTAAAAATTACCATCAAAGGACTAAAAGTATTCCACATACCAAAAGGTCACACAACACTCTTTCCTCAGGCTGATTTTTGTCTCAAGTGTAGGAGTGTAGATCAGACTGTCTATTGTCACCGACAGGCCTCACAGACACAGCGCTGCCCACTGAGGGGCCCGTGCCCACGTGTCAGGCGTTTTGCTAAAGGTCCTCCCAGGACTGGGCTGTGAGGACACCCAACACAGCCCAGCTATTAAATCATCCTACCCAATGACAAGGGCATACTAGGGATCTCTGCTGTCAAAAATAATCGTACCTTTAACCACTACTGATGTTCGCACACTGTCCAAATCTAAACTCTCCTTTATATCAATTTGTACTGCAAGTGCCACAGCTGGAAGACACCTACTAACCAGAGGAGATAGAAATGAAGAAAGATTTCCAGATGAGTGAAGAGGGAGCACAGCAAAAACTGTTTCTAGGCTCCTAAGACAGGGCTTCTCCAGGCCCTGATCTTAACTAGCACTCCCCTTTGGCTCTCCCTTATGCACACACAATGCCTCTATCAGTTTAGGACTAGCAAAACACAATACACAGATCAACCAGATCAATGCCAGTGATCAACCAGATCAGTGCCAGTGATCAACCAGATCAATGCCAGTGATCAGCCAGATCAATGCCAGTGATCAGCCAGATCAATGCCAGTGATCAACCAGATCAATGCCAGTCCAACATGTTTTTGCAGAAGGTATGTGGTGGGCTGACCCTGGCTGAATGCCAACACCCACCAAATATGCTCTATCACGCCCCGCCCCAGCTGGAAACAGGAGAAAACAATATAGTGAAACGTTCATGAGCTCAGGACTGGAAGAGATCATTCACCTGTTCCTGTCGTGGGCAAAATAGACTAAACTTGAGGAAATCAACTGAATTTATTATGAAGAAAATCAGAGCAGGTTAATGAAAAGTAAAAACAAACCTTCAAACTACCTTCTCCCCAACCCTCCCTTCTTCCTAGCTCCACCTCCTCCCCAGCAGCACAGGGAGACAGGGAATAGGGGTTGCGGTCAGTTCATCACACGTTGCTCCTGCCACGGCTCAGAGAGAGGAGTCCTTCCCCTGCTCCAGCGTAGGGTCCATCCCACAGGACAGAGTTCTCCATGAACTTTTCCTATCTGAGCCCTTCAGGCACAGCCTACTCCAGCATGAGTCCCAAGTCCTACCAGGAACCTGCTCTACATGGGCTCCTCCCCCCACAGGAACCTGCTCCAGTCTGGGTCTCCCGCAGGCTCACAGCCTCCTCTCAGGTATCCGCCTGCTCTGATGTGGTCAGCTCCACAGGTTGCAGGTGGATCTCTGCATCCCTGGGCCCTCCATGGGCTGCAGGAGCACAGGCTGTCTCACCATGGCTCTCACCACAGGCCATAGGGGAATCTCAGCTCTGACATCTGGAGCACCTCCTGCCTCTCCTTCCGCAGTGACCTTGGTGTCTGCAGAGCTGTTTCTCGCACCTGTTCTCACCCTGCTCTTCCCTGGCTGCAAATACATCTGCACAATATCTTTTCTCTCCTTAAATACATTATCACAGAGGTGTTACTACCACTCCTGATTGGCTCAGCCTTGGCCAGCAGCAGGTACATCCTGGGCTTCTCACAGCAGCTTCCAACAGAAGCCCCCAGAACCTGGCCACACAAAGCCAGTACAAGGTGCTACCTATTGTTCACAGGGAACAGAGACATCTGAGTGCAGCACTTAGAGCAGCTGAGCAAGTGTCACTAGAATGCTGCAGTAGCTCGTTGGTGACCAGTACTTTGTCACTCTAAAAATGAAAAGTATGGATCAACTTGAGTATCACTAAAGGCATCTTAACCTGGGCATTTGTTTGAGTTCTTTAGAACAGTTGTTTGCCCCGTCTTTCTGATTTAGAAGTGCTAACATGTGCCCACGCTTAACCATCCCAGCTCCATCTAGAGAATTTACAGAGGCAGCATTTTGGCTAAAACACAGAACTTCATTTGAACAATCACTTCATTGGCACAGAAGCTATTCTGCCAAGGCTGTTAGGTAAGAAACATCACTTGGAACAGCATCTCAAAACTCTGAAGGTGTTAGCAAACAGTTCATGACACCCAGACTGAAGTTATTCTGTACAAGGAACCACAGCTCCACTGCTGAAGGCAGGAGAGGCCATCGTGTGTTAAATCAATGTGAATGTAACTGAACAGTTGCCTTTAGAAGGCAGGGAGCGTAAGTTCACACCGACGTAACAGCAAGACATTTTTTGAAGTCACCTGTTGAGATATACATCTCATGTTATTAAATAGCAATAATTCTCTAGTCGATACAAGCATGTCACTTTCACAAGCTGCACCCTGTATCCCTGAAATAATTCTTTGGGAAAAACCCTCCTGGATCAATAGATTACACTGAACAGGCACGCTTAATTTTTTTTATTTATTTAATTATTTATGGACAGTAAAGTAATAATTCAAACTGACACAAAATGACAATGGAAAATGGGCTGCAAAACAGGTAAGAAATACTGCATTTGGCAGTATATGATACCAAATTTCAAAAATGGTACTGCCTAATCATGCAACTAATCCTGCCCTCATAAATTATTTTTTAAAGACAGGCCCTCTGGACACCTTAAGTGCAAACAGGTAGATATTGTAGGTCTCTGGCCCCCTATCTTATAAAAAAGGCTAAAGAAAACCAACCTCTAAAAATCCTTTCATTTAAAAATGAAGTCTGAAAATGAAATCCAACTGTTTGCTATTCTGTAGGCAAAAATCTGAAGAAAAATTTACACTACACCTTCATCTATGGCTTCACAATACAGTATTAAGCTGATGTTAAGAGAGAGTATTTTCCATTCAAAACACTAAAATACACAAATCGAAACATCTAGACTATAGACTAGACATATACTAGACTATAACTTAAATCTTAGTAATGTGACTTAAAAAACAAACCAGTGCAAAACTATTTTTCTATACTACTGACACTTACCAACAGAAAACCAGAAAAATCAAAAGAACAAAAGAAATCCTGTACAACTTGTGCCAAAACTTCCTTGCAATG
This sequence comes from Horornis vulcanius, assembly GCA_013401035.1. NCBI lineage: Eukaryota > Metazoa > Chordata > Aves > Passeriformes > Scotocercidae > Horornis > Horornis vulcanius. The sequence continues at coordinate 8,801 of VZUA01037332.1, forward strand.
AGAGCTTCAAACATGTATCCCAGTCATGCTCCAACACCACCTAAAATATCAAGAAATCCTGCAAAAAACCTTTTTAGAAGTCTTAGAAGAATGATACAAAAATCCTTAGAAATAAACTGCCACAGTTAAAATAGGATGAGACTACAACTTTCAGGATTCTGTATTTGTTATGGTTATGTTTGTAAGTTAGGAAAAGAAGACATTATGTTACTCAGATTCACAGTTATCCCTGAGACTGTAGCCCTGAGCAGGCTAAAGCGTCCTTAAGGCATTGTTTAAATAGTTCTTTTTCAGCAGACTTGTGGGTTTTTAACACACAGTTCAATGTGTATTAGTGTCCATTCTCTCTCCTGTTGTAATTGCTCCCCCTTTATTTAGCTGAAATCATAAACTGAAGTTCTCTCCAACTTTCACATGATATCACTTGCCTGAAAAAATATAACTAAAACTCCTGCTAAATAATTTTTAATTACTAGGAAACTGGGAATAATGAAGCTTGTTCATAGCATGCAACGTTTTCTCCCTACACCAGCATACTCCTAAGCTAAATTTCTTGCTTAGACTAATATTTTGTCTGACACAGCATTTCACAATCTCTAGTGGTACAAAAATTATACACTATTAAACCAACAACTTCTTAATACAGTCACCTTCCAATCCCACATGGAATTAAAAAGTAGCAATAAAAAAATATTTTTTTTTTAGCATTACAGCCACATGTAAACATTATGATTAACTCATGAAATTGAAGAACGAATATAGCTGGTAAACCAAAACTGAAATCAATTTGCAGAACGTATCTATCAGAGATCTATCATTCCATTATGAACAGCTGTACTGAATAACGCACAAGAAATCCCAATGCAAGTTACAACACTGCCACTGGAAAGGTTTCAACTGCAGCAGCTGGTGGTCCTGCCCACAAAGACCAGGGGGCTGCATCCACTGCACCAACAGCTGCTCAACAGGAGCCCAACAGGCAACAGCAGCTGCTTTGTTTTATGGGGCGAGAAATGGGTGGGATGTAGATGCTAAAAAATGGGCTGTCTATTCACTTGGGCCTAAAAGTGGAGTGAGGTAAGGAAGGAAAAATACCCTATTTCCCAGAAGGACACAACCAAATATTTAAAGTATAGCACATTTAATGTTACTGTTTCTTTTCTTTAAGCCTTCTAAGAGGACAGATAATGGAAATATTAGGCACTATTTTGCACTAAATGGCACCACTTTCAAATAATAATTTGTCCAAGTGTGTCACCTCATAGTCATGACAACTGGATAGCAAGTGGCCTTTGGGTACACGTCCTTCACAGGAAAGTACTTCAGATGGTTCTCTTTAGCCAGAAAACTACAATAATACCTCAAACTAGGGCATTAAATTTGATTCTAGAATGTCAAACAAGACAATTATGGCTGGCAATCCTCTCAGAGGTGGGTCTAGTCAGCCTTTAATTAGAGTTTGAGGCACCTTCCATGTACATTTTAACTATTAACGGTTAACTACTTAAATGTTTTGCAGACTCCCAGACGTCAGTGTATAATGCAAAATCCTTGTAATTTAAGCACAAAGCACAATACTTTTATAAATATTCTGACAAAGCTGCCCCATAAAACTTTCCACAGGCACAGAAGTGTTTGTTACAAATGACCCCTCTTTGCATCTGTGAAGGATTATGACTAAAATTTTGTCAATCTGCAAAGAATAAGTGCCACAATTATTGGCTTTACACTAACTTAATTTCCCCAGCTGAATTCATGTAAGTACAATATTACCACAAATGCACTTCAATACAAAACAAAAACCTCCAAAATTTTAACTGCTGTGGCAAAAAACCCCAACCAAAGACACATACAAAAAAGTCCCTGCCTATAAAATACTGCATCCCAGCGTGGGGCTTTGGCCGGCATAGCCCAGCACTCACTGTCACACGCGTCAGCCAAACAAGCAGTCACAGACAAATGAACTGTTACCTCAGAGAGCAATCCTTCAGCCAACACAGTGCAGGAGCTCACTGAAGTCAAACAGTTGATATGGACTTGAAGCACAGACTAGGACAAGAAAAAGCACTACTGAATAATACCACTTTCTACATAAAAATCCTCTTGCAAGCTCTGTCAGCCACAGATATTTCATCTTCCTCCAGAGCAAGAAACATTTAACAGTGTAACTGTCATTTTAAAGCAGCTTTTTAGTCTTTCTATCTTACTCTAGCCAGTCCTAGTTGCTCTGTATAAGCCTCACAACAAAATTAAACACTGAAAGCTACCTACTCATCTGTGATCTGCATTAACTCTTCACTGTTTCNAAGACTACCAGGAGTATTTTGTAACATATCTGTCAGTCCTTACTACAGCCCAGGTAGAATAAGGAAAGATAGTATCTATCTACATCACAAAACTCAAAGTGGCAAATATATCCATCCATTAAACACCTGAAACAAATTTCCAAGAGGCTCTCAAATACACAGATCAAGAGGTAAAGTATTACTGATCTAGCCACAACACTCCCATGAGACTGGCTAGTCCAGTCCCAATATAACAACTATTATCTAACACAAAGAGAAGAAAAAAAACTCAGCAAGAAATTAAGAGATTCCTTGAAAACAAGAAATCCACAACACCCTTTTAAAGAGGGACAGAATAGTCACATCCAACACACCTGAGAAATGTGAAACACCAGCAGCAAATCCAGCACATGATATTCAAGTTCTATGAGAGATTTTCATTAATAGATGAGAATACACATCAAATTTGTGAGTAACATCAAGACTGGAAGGATCTTTTGCATTATGCAGCACCAAACTGGCAATAAAATCACTCTCTAAAAATCTTAATAGAACAAAATTCAATGAAAATGCTACATGCTATTTATAAACATCAACAAAAATCAAGGAATGGGCAAAAATGGAGAAAAGCAGCATACGATAAGAAACAATCCAAGTGAGTCATCACTACAAGCAGGATTCAAAAATGTCAACACTATTCAATATGTTAGCAAGAATATTAGAAGACAGACACAGCAAGCAACAATTCTCCCTTGCTCTGTACTGAAGTCACAGTGCAAGCATTGGGTCTAGGGTTAATTTAAGTACCACTAATACAAGACAACAGAAGCCACCTGAGGAGAGTAATGAAACATTTGGAACTCATGATCTGAGAAGAATGGTTTTAAGATCTGGATTTATTTACCTTAGGAAAACTGAGTGAACAAATTAACAAGTTTTTAAATATGCAAAAGCCAAAGGCAATAGTCAACTATCCTCTATGTCCACATTAAATAACTACATTCAGCCTTGTTTGCTTTCCCTTTTTTACCCCCTGAACAAGAAGTTTAGTATGATACTAGAGTTAGAAGAAAGAGAACTAACACCTAAAAACGTTATTGAAGGAAACTGTGGAATTACTGCAAGTGCAAGAACTGGTCCCTAAGATGTAGGTATACTTCCCTCTGCTTCAGACCTACTGTATCTTCCAAGATCCTTACAAACCTCAGCATTTTTATAGCTCATATATCCTATTAAAATGTACATCATTTTCAGAGGCCTGACACAGCTTAGTGATCTCTAAGTAGACAGTAATATACATTCACATTCCCACCACATCTTGAGAAAACATGATGGTTTTCTCCACACATCCCAGCTTCCAACCTAGAACTGCCTCACACTGCTCTTCTTAGAGCAATATATTAAGGACAGTGACAAATGTCACCCATTATCATTCTGTCACTGCAACAAGTTCCCAGGTGAATATTCTATAGAATGGAAGTCACCACCAAGGATAACACTTCTCAACTGCACAACAAATCAAGCCAGACATAAAAAAAAGTAATTTTGACAACTGCAAAGGAAGGAATCCTATACATCAGTTTTTCTACTGATAAGCAGGGACTACCAGTCTGCCAGCTCTCAATAAAAGAAGATATGAGATTACTTTCATCCTGGTAAAAATGTAATTTCCAAGACACTTGCTCAACAAAAGTTTAAAAAGACAGTCAACAAATTCTGCCCTCCGTGCCTCCATCAACCTGTGCTTACCACCTATGTATGTTTCTAATCCAACATTACTACAGCATACTGTAATATCCCATAGTTATTAACAGACTGCTGCTTTAGGTAGCTGCAAGAAAAAAGCCAAACTAAAAGCAAAGCCTCTTCTTCCAACAAGGTGATTTCAAACAACCAGTGTTAACAAAGTCTGCCACACATTACCAAAGACTAGAGAGCCAGAATTTAACTACAATGCAAAAGGTTTTATATCATGTAATAAGCTAAATTATACATTCAAATTTCATAACTTGCCAATATATTACATAAAAATTAGGACCGTGCACCATGTACTTGTACTGCAATGATAGCTGCAGATTAATTGCCCAGCAACTTTTACAATGTATGGAAAATAGCACAGCATCACACACACAACTTCTTTAAGGAAACCCC
>VZUA01037334.1:3858-22924 GCA_013401035.1 Horornis vulcanius
AGAAAAAAAAAAATTTCCTTTTATGTGTCCCTTTAATAAAATACATTTGCATAGTTATCTTACAACTTTGTTCAAATCCAAAGGTGAACAATTGCCCCATGCTAAGCACAGCAAATGGCATTTTCTCTCATGTCTTTATTTTGGATCAAACCTATGAGTTCTTATTTATGCTATCCTTTTTACTGAAGCAACTGCATAGTTATTTCTTGATTTGTCCCACTGAGATGAAGTAGTTTGATAAATTCTGTATCATACCAAAACGTGGTATTGTAAAACTAATTCCTTTTATTGACAAAGGATGAAATGCTGCTGCCAAATGCAGTCACTCATATTTTTGTAAGACTTTTGTGACAATCTCTTAGTATAATCAGTTTTACATAATTTAGGTAGCTGTCTTCATTTCTCTGTTTGGTGAAAGTACACCGTAAGAAGTAATACTTTTGTCATTTTTTTCCAGTTAATTGAATTACATAGCTTGGAACTAGAGTAGGAATAATACTTCAGAGTTATTTCTAGGAGAGCACAGAGGAAAGCAACACATTGTCATAGTTCAAAGCAAATCTTTTTCTATTTTTAAACACTTCTACCTTGCAACATGCAAGAACCCTACAATAAGATCTTGCCAAGTACACTTCAGCCCAACTTCACCCCATAGCAAATGGAATGCTAAAAATGGTAAAATCCAAGTCAAATTTGTAACATTTGTTTCTTGAATTTAATAAAAATGCCAAACAGGAGTACTGGTGAAATCTGCAACAGCCCTCTGGTGTTACAAGAAGCAGATTACAGATCAAATTTTCATTTCCTTTTGCCCTGTATTCGGCTAACGTTTTATGACCTTTATAAAACAACAAAACCAGTGGAATGCTGTTTTTTTGCACTGTTGTGTGTAAAAAGAGCCCAGAATCAATCCTGTCTTGGATTTACTGTTCAGCCTGCAAGTCATCCTCATGGCTGCAATGATTGCAGGAACTAATCATTTACCTCTGTGTTATCATATAGGATGCTGCAGTGATGTACCTATAAATGATATTTTTGAGCAAAGACTTTCAAACTTGGCGGCTCCCTCCCCTTTCTGGTCCCTCTCCCATCTCAGTATATATTCAAATCATCGTTCAGGCTCTTCTGATACAACATTTTCCAGCATCAGTGTCAGTTCCTGTCTCCCAGCACACACAAGAGATAGATGATCAATAACATCAGCTGGGAATGAGTTTTTTATTACTGGAATTCCTTGTGCAGTGCAGACCCATTCAGTCAATAACTCAAACCAGGCATTCAAATCACCTGGCTTGGCAAAGAATTCATCTTCCCTCAAGCTACCAAAAAAAGAGCACCTAAAAACCTGGCCATTAGCTGGTTCTTTTATTTGCCAAGTCCATAAGGCCAAAGCAATAAGAAATGGAGTTATTTCCCACTGAAGAAAAACTATTTGTTTTTTCTGAGCTGCAATCAAAACAGGCTTGATAGGCATTAGTATAAAAATATTGCTTTCAAGTCAAACTGTTTCCTGTTGTTGCAACCATAGCAATGGAATAAGAAAGTGAGTGACAGTTAGGGAGCTGTTAATGATGGATCTGAAGCTGGTTTTGTTCTGTGACCATAACGAGAGGTGTGATCCAAGAAGTGAGGCTGCTGAAGCATGTAGGAAACAGCCCCCTTCACAAACCAGACTTAGTTAAAGTCAGCTTCTAGAAAGGATTGAATCAGACTAAATCACAAAGTTAAGGCCATTCCATCAAGGAAATAGAAAACAAATATTCAATACCTGAATAAGCAGCACTACTCTACTGATCCATCCTATGTCCTCTTTGGAAAGACTTCCTTCTTCATCTTTTTTCTACAGTAACTGATGTCATATAAACTTGGCAACACAATGGTAACTGCAGAAGCTGATCCAGAAGAGGAACATAACCAGAAATGGATTCAGTTTGAGAAATCAAATAAACAAGGACTTTAATACAAAAATTAAATTGCTGGTCTGAAGTGTAAGAACAGGCCACAAAGATCATAACTGTTGATTGTAAGCTCAGTAAGTCTTACCAAACAAATATGCAAATACTTCCCTATCTGAACCTGAAAAAGCCAAGACACACTGTGATAGTAGGATGACTTTCCTCCAGATTGTATCAAAATGATGGACGGGAATGATTTGTGGCATGGGAAAGTTTGCTCTTGTCACAAGGGAAAGAGCTACTAAAAAAGCAGCCTTGGGTTGTCTTGGGGTAAAGGTTTTCCTGATTGAGATTACTTATAGAGAATTAGTTTTTATGATGGGAGTTTTATTTTCTTCTTTTTCTCTTAAAAATTCCATCATTCCTTGTGATTCATTTCACGTGTTCCAGATGAATGAAGCATATCAAGGTGTCCTTTGTAGAAAAATTCCCTCAGCAACTCAGTAAATTCACCATCACTGTAAGTAAATCCAACAATCAGAAAATTACTGACATTTGTCAAAAATGTTCTGTCTTTTCCCTCCTAATCAGCTAAGTACTGGAATAAATGGTGTACTTTGAAGAGAATCCTCCACATCCTGGAGTGTATGTATATGTTATATATGGTGTAATGTATTTCTCTCCAGGCAGATGAGAACATTCATGAGCAGTCTGAATATTTTAAATATTTCCTGAACTGTATCTGTCAAGAAGGACACTTTGCATGGGAAGCTGATTGCTGCTTCTGCTTTATTGTATTTGCAGAACAGGCTCATTGCCATGGCTGTGCTGTAACAGGGTTAGTCCACCACACTGTCTGCTATACTTCAGCAGTTCTATTCTATTAGAACTTATTATTATAATCTCAGTGTCCATTCTCTGCAACATTTATTCTTCTAAATTTCTCATCAGTGATTGTAAGGAAAATAACTTTTTTTTTCTCATTAAAATATCCCATGTTCATGCTTTCATTGATGGAAAAGGCTCTTTTAAATCAACCTTTAAAATCATATCTAATAATGCCTGTTTACAAAATCCTAAGCCACTTTAGGATGATGTTTTAAAATATGATTTAAAATTCAGATTGAAAAGAAAGATAAAATTATACACCTTTAAAATTTCAGGACAACGCTTAGAGGGCTATATTGATAGATTATGTTCTTGTGTGTCTTCCAATCTCTTCTTCAGATCATTCTGACTCTTCTCTGGACCTTTGATATTCTCCTCCCCAGAGAGACTGCTAGAGATGAACTGGTGCATTATATCCCACAAAATGCATAAAAAGCATCCAGCCTCATGTTGTCCCATGTCCATTTTATGAATACAGAGGCTTCTAAGGCTTGTCAGGAGGCATAAGAGCTGTGGGCAAAGTGTTTTCTGTGCACAGATCATATGGATGCAGCTTCTGTTACAGTGGGAGTGTGGCAGTATTCACTTTCAAGTTGTTTCTCAGCCAAGTCTGCAAAGTGAGGATGAAATGATGACATATTCAGTGGTCACAGAATCAGTGGTTCATTTGATCTTAGAATCTGTGCTGGATATAAAGTAGAGGTTTGTTTGGCATTTTTACACTTACCAGTGTTGCTTCCTCACAACCCCCCACCCCACCTTTGAGAGTGACTTGGACTTTGCATTATTTCATTTCTCTGTGGCATACAGCACCAGACAAAAAGGGAATTCTCCCTCTCTCCATCCCTGGTCAGTTTTAATGATTTCTGTGGACACTTGGTCACTATGCAGTAACAGATGCTGTGACTCATGAAACTGGACTGCACAGCACTGAAATGCTAAAATATAATCCTGATGAGTACTGAAACAGCTAAATCCCCAGAACAAAACAATAAAATCAAACAGACTAAACCCCCAACATTATGGCCTTTGAGACAATCCTAAGGCTGTTGTAAATCACCACTACCTGCTCTGACTCCCATGTAATTCTGACTGTGTCAGCCATCTGAGACTGGTCCTCCTCATGCAGTAATGTGGAGAGTATAATGCTTTAGCACAGCTCTGAAGATAGGCAATTTTCCTTTTGACTGCCCTTCTCCATTTTTAACAGGACAATGAGGAAGGAATAGACTGTTTTCTTTGTTTTAAATAAAGTATTTTCCTTCAACCCCCTCTTCTTGAAAAAAACCCCAGGAATTGTAAAGGCAGTTTTAATTTCCACTCTTCTTTTTTCTTGAAAGATAATTCTCTTTTTAAATGAAAATAGAAATAAGCAGTTGAAGATGGATCTTCCTCCAGATAAAATATAACTAGAAAGGAGGAGTGATTCACTAAATGATATTCATCTGTTTGAAGACACAGGATCTTTTAGCATAATTAGAATGGGCTCATTTTACAGCTGAGTACTTTGTGTCTCTGCCCTCCCACCTTTGGGTGTTGTATTTCACCATGCTGCCTAGGAAACACTGAGGCCCAGTTCGAGGCATTGCATGTCTCCGTCTTTCCCTTATGAAGCATTTGTAGTTCTGCATCATTGGAAAGAACTTGCTTTAGATAAGCAAAATTTATTTATGAATCAAATGGGCAGCTAACGTTCTTCCTACTTTACATCCCCTCCAGATCTGAATTACTGAATAATCTCTTGCTTCAAATTCTAAATACTCTAGTCTGTAGTTCCATGTAGAAAAATGCTTGTTTATTTTCTTCCAGAAATTACTGGAAGTATGAGTTTGATCTTTGTATATTGCACATGAAATGTTCCTTTGGTGTGTTTTAGACTGCACAATACTGTACAAGTGCAAATTCTTTCTATATAAGTGCAGTAACTGTCAGAAACTGCAGATATTGCAATAAACTGGTGGAGGGGGAAGAAATCTCTTCTTGCAAGGAACAGTTAATTTGAATCTGCCCCAGAGAAAATGGAAGGGTCTACATGCTTAGCATTAAAGCAATTATTACAGTGATTATGGACTTAGTTATAAACTCCCAAAATAAAAGTGCCTCATGGTGTATTTATTCCTGTATTTGCCTGTTAATTTTACTGTATTTGAGACCTTTTCAAATGACAATGTGTTTGTAATACAAGGGATGGGAAAGAGCGAAGTGGTACAAATTAAACACTTTTACTGTTTTAAATAGATCAAGAAATACTTATTTCAGCTGAAAGTCCAATTAATTAATTTGAACCTTTTCCAGGTTAGAGATTCCATCCAATTCTTTTAAATAATTTGCCCATCTAAAGATCTTTCCAAAACAAAATGACTGTCATCAAAAGAGTCCAACTGATTTTTCATTACGTCTTTATTGTGAAAATGAACAGAAATGGCTGCCAAGGGATTTTAATCTGTTCTGGTGAAGTTTACCCTTTTCAAACAGTATAGAGCTATATGATCAGGAATTCAAAGAATCTACTTGTCCCATAGAAAGATTAATGTTTTGTTTTCCATTTTAGTACCAGAAGTCAAGGCTATTCAGTGTCAAGAAGTTTTTCTACACTGAAAATGTACAGATGTAGGACTTACACAAAGGCCACACACACAACTCGTGGAGTATGAGCTGGTCAGGGGTGCATCCCTGATATCCAAAGGCACTACACCTAAGGATACTAGAGCTGAAGTTCCTTTCCTCCAATAGGAGTACAGACAGATACTCCAGATCTTGATTCTTCATCTGGGAAATGAAAAGCCATCTTTTTTTCACTCAGATGGAGTCAGCGTATGAGCCAGAAAGCCTATTACCATTTTCAGTATTATGAAGCACTGAATAACTACTAACTCTGCTGCAAAAAGTTATAAGCAGCCTGGAAGCTATTCAGGTCTACTTCATTAATAACAATAATGATTTACTGTGTTAGAATCTGAAATGTTTTGAAATCTGCCCTCTGCCCCATGAAACTTCAAGATTAGGTCTGGCACAAACAAAAGGCTGCTGCTACAATGTGTGGAGAGGTGCAGGAGCCCCAGCTGGTGAGCATTTCATTTATCAGCATTCACCAGTGAAAGACCCTTTTTGTCTGCAGTACATTAGAGCAAGTAGGAAAAACTAATAGCTTTGACTTCAGGAAGCCAGACAGTCTGTAGACAAGCACTGTGCAGATCTCCAGACCGCCCTGCGAAGGCTCCTCAGTTCTTGCCCTCAACACTCCTATTATTCCTTGGCAATTGCTGCCAGTTGGCTTGGTAACCATGGACATATTTGAACAGCTGAATTCTTCCCTCAGTTACACTTGGCACTGCCACAGACTTCAGGGGAGCTACAGGGTGTAACTGAGGCAGAACTTGGCTGCCAGCACCCACTACAAACCAGGTCAAGGCCACCAGTTGCATTTTTACCTTTAATACTTTAATCCATAGCATTAGTGAAAGGAGCCTAAAGCATGCATTGTATCACCTTGCCTGAGAAAGCCCTTGATGTGGGCATAAGAAAATGTTGTGCACAAAGCTGTGTCCGTGTGCCAGCCCATTTCTGTGGCAGAAGCCCATTTCTCATACCTGCACTGTGGGCCCGGTGTCACTCACGCTGCACCGATCACACCGAGCTCGACCAGCGTCCGGAGCTGCACTTGAAACGCTGCTTTGTTTTAATCACATTTTTATTTCATGAAACAGACCTAAGTATCAGACCTAAGACCTGAAACTAAAGGAGTGTTTTTTCATGCTGCTATAATTTGTGAAATAATGAGACATTTTGGTCTGTTAACTCCTCTTAAGTCTCACCACAATGTTATGCTTTGACTTCATTTGTGGTTGAAAAATATTTACTTTTCTCTTTAGCAGATTATATGAAGCTGTGTATTTTGTCTTGGGAGATATATACATATATTTTTATATATTTAATCTCAGTAGAAGCTGTTAGTAAAGCTACTTTTGTGCTCTGATCTAGTTTTGCATGCCCTTTAAAAATATTTACCAGGATAATGTGGATTTATTTGCTGATGCAATCTTTTCTCAAAAAAAAAAAAAAAGAAAAAGGTTGACATACTAATAACAGCAGGATTTTTTCACCATGCAGGTCATACATACACAAAGAATTCCTCACTTGAATGGGGAATAAATTCCACAAACAATTATTTACTAATATTAAACCTTCTCTCATTGGAGATTATAAATGGAAGGTGGTATTTTTAAAATTGCCAGAGGGAATTAGGACCTTAAACCTTCTAAAAAGTCAGAGCAAGCTTTTGCTAGGTCAAAGTCCAGAATAAGGAGGCAGTACTATCTATTTAGTATTTAAAAAACAGTGGGCTTAGTTCCTTTCCTTTTCCATCAACATCCAGTCATCAAAAACCTGATCATCACTCACTTACCAACTGAGCTGCTATCCAAGTTGAATTCAGAGAGTGAAGCTCCAATGCAAATCTGAACAGGTACAGCATTCAGGACGCTTCAGATTCCTCATTTGACCCACCTGTAGTTACACTGCTGCTTGTGCAATAAGACTGTGAAGTAATTAACAATTTAATTAAATGTTTGTAAGAGGTTATGATATCCTTTGAGAAAAACAACATAATTCTCTGCCCTGACACCTCCAGTGACAATTCAAATCTGACTTCCACAGGTCTAGGAATGCCCATTTACCCCAGTTTTCCATGGTAATTTGAGACCCATCTCAGCCAGTTCTTGTCATTCTTCATGCCCTATTAGCTCAATGCCTCAATGTCTCCATCAATGGCATTATCTTGGGGCCTTCTCTGGTTTCCCCACAGAGTCCCTGCATTTTCACAGGTAGCTTTTCCCATAGATGGTATTTTCCTTGCTTACGCTGAAATGCAGTTTAATCTTCTCACCATAGTGAATGTTGCAGACTCCTGTCAGGATCTTAATTTTTCATGGCTTGTCAGTCTGTAGGTGACCTGCAATTCCTGTCACTTAGCTTACATTATCTTTCTTCCTGACCTGAAGCCCTTGATTAAGAAAAAGTAGATTTTCAGAAGTCTCTGGGCACCTAAAGAAAGGCTTTTTTTTACATTAAAAAGGTACTTAGAAGGTATCTAATTCCTGTTGGCTACCAGTGGAAAAGTACTTAAAATATTTAATAACTTCTAATGAATTAATTAGCTGCTCCCAAGAGTTGTCAAGTACCTAAAACCACTTTTGGAGATAACAACCTTTCCTTTTAACTTGTACATTTTTTCCAATTGTGGAAGCAGAGATAAACATTAATTATATATACTTTAAAGTATCTCTTTAAAGTATTGGAGAATCAGGATAAAGGAGGGGTTTGTTGTACTTTCTGTTTGTGGATCTGTGCTGTCTTTGAGCCCCAATTCCAGCTATCGACAATCCGCAACTGGGAATCTTTATACTGAATATCTATATTAAGGAAGAGACTCCTAAAAAAAGAAAATAAATTCTAACTGGGCCTAAACTCCACTTTTTTGGTATTTTGGTTTGGGTTCTTTTTCCTCAGAACTTAGAGATAATAAAAATGCCTGACCTTTGTTTTATTATTATGTGGTTTTAAGGCAATTTGGAGAAGGGAGGAAGAGGAGGGAGGAGTGAAAGGTAATTTTTTAATTTTTAGTTTTTCCACGAGAACATCTTGGAGAAAGATTAATTAATTTAGGAAACAACAGATGCATATGTCTTCCAAATGTCTCGGGGTTTTTTGAGTTTGTGAGGGAAAATGTTTTTTATTGTTTTCTTTGATATCTACTACTTACTCCTAGTAGAGTCCCAGGATTTCCAAGACTTATTTTACATAGGAGCCAGAAAAGTTGGATTCAATGGGAAAGCCTGACACTGCTCTTGTACCTCCAGATTACAAAAGTCAGTTTTGCTGAGAAACCTCAATCTGGTGATTCTAAAGCAAAAATTAAAATCTACACTAAAGAACTTGAATACAAGCACTGAGGTGATCTTACAATAATCACTTACTTATTTATCAAAGGCTTTGGGGTATAGCCAGGGAAGAAATTCTACATAGTAATGCATATCTAGTGAAAGGATGTCCAGAAAATTCTGGGCTAAGTGAAGTGAAACACTACATATTCATCCTGCTTTTCAAAGAGTTTAGCCAAGGATTTGTTTTTTTCCAGTGATAATTTTCTTGGATGCAAAGAACAGCAGATGCCTCCAAAACTTTTAGCATGCAGTGCTTTGTCAGTGTACTCCAGAGGGCAGCATAGTAATACTGGTGAAATGGTCTATCAAGTCATACAAGATTCCTCTGATTTTTCACATTAAAAATAAACTTTAAATTATTTACTTAGATTTTTACACAGAGAAGCCATGAAGCATATGAAAGCAACATTGGAAGAAATGTTGGTTTGACTTCTTTGGTAACTATATAAAGGGATTTTTAAGGAGATGAAGGGTAAATTAAAGATGCTAAAATAATATTAAATAAAAATAGCTTTCATTGTCTTTAAAAATGTTAATTTTTTAATGAATTTCCTGCTCAGCCTCAATTTTGGATGAGAAAAAATTGAATATATTAACTGCAAGTATAATAAATTCTGTATTAAGCTCTTTCTTTAAAGATACATATGAAACTTCTGCTTGATAGTAAATTCCATATTTTTTAATATCTAAGAAAGGTAATTTAAAAAAAAATTAAACTTCTTAAGAAGTTTTACTTCACAAAATCTTCACTGTGCTCTTTGTGCTTCTAGATACTGCAGCCTAAGAAATTATTTGTTTTGGTGATTTATATTTAAGATAGATCTTAATCAGATCTGTGATGGAAATCACAGTTCTTTACAGGAGGGAAAAAACCTGCAAAGGGTCAGTTACAATATTTGACAAGTTTGTATTATTGGATTAAAATGTGTCTCCTTATCATGGTCCTTAGTATGTTAATCTGGCAGGTAATTAAAAGTGTGCGTGTGTATACCTGTTAGAAATATGCAGGTGCCAGAATGCTGAATCTGAGAATCAATTGCCACCAGCACAGCACCATTAGAAAACTATTCCTCAAGAATAATATTATATGAAATTACAATAGCATCATATTCCAATTGTTTTGATGAAGGGACTGCAATATGGGGCACTGTTTAGGATTGGCAGGATTGGCCATAAAATGCTGAAATTAAGCCCCAACCTGTCCATAGTAGAAAGTCAGCAAGACAAATGGCACAAATAATGCCAGGAAGACAAATGAGAATCCCTATATATTGCAACAATTAAAAGGCTTATGGTGTGTTGATTGTCTGATTATGGATTTTATCAGAGTTTTGTTGAGTGAAGTAGCAATTAAACTAAAGATGCTGTTCCAGAAACTATTTATTACCCCAATGCCTACATACAGCATACTATACCAAAAGAAATAATGACTTGTATTTCAAGACATGGTTTAGGCTTTTTCTTCAGTGGTTGTATAGAACCTGGTATGGGTCTCTCACTAGTGATCTAATGAAGCCAAAAAATCTACTTTTATGTCAAGTTCTTAGAATGTTGAGTCTTATGCCTAACACAGCAGGGGTTTTTCCCAAGCACTTCTTAGGTAATTTATGATGATGTAGTCTTAAAGTCGAAGGAAGTCCTTGTGTATGATGAACTTTGAAACAAGCCTTACAGTCCACAGGAATTTTTCATTCTGTAAGTTTTTTCCAGACCAGTTTAGACTTTTTAGAAAATTTCCTGAGGAATTTTGGGGAGGTTACCTTTTTCCGTGTAAGTTTTAACTAATCAGGATCTTTCAATGAAAAAGTATGCAGATCACTTTTGTGCCAAGGCCTTTCCAGGCCTAAGCAATGCCAGGGCTGTACCAACATAGAGCACCCAAAGATGCTGCAACACTTTTACCCACAGTCTGCCCCAAAAGAAGAATATATTTAAAGAAGTATTAGTCAGGGGAAATCAGTAATTACAATCTGTACATAATTAAGCTGAGAGAAAGGTTTGCTAAAGAGAGTATCTTGCAAGGGAAAACACATTTTCTGCAGTCGGAAAAGACACAGACACTTCCACAGTATGGTTTTGACAAGTTATTAACTTTTTCTGCTCGACCTGACCATAGACATGGGGATTTTTGGCTGAGTTCTATTTCAATGTTTATCTGTGTCCTGCAGGTCCAGCAAAGCTGCTTTAATTTCCCTTTGCTGTGAAAATAGATTTGAATAGCCCAACCAGGAATTGTAAATTATGTCACTCAAACTACATACAACAGTTGCTGTCCATGTATAAATATGAATCAACCTGGGCTGATACAGCATTGCTTCTCCCTGTAATAATTCATGTCTTATCCTTCCATGAGCATCTACAATAATCACAGAGGACATGTCGACATAAAAAACATGGCAGAGACAAATTGTGAAAAAACAATATGGTAAATACATATTTAACTGACCCCTTCAGTTAAACAGCAATGAAAATATTCCATTATACAATAAAAGTAACAGTGAGGGTTGTCACAAAGAATGTCAAGAAAGAATGCTCTTGAAGACATAATATTCCCTTCAGACATGAGATTTGTATTTGCCTTCTCTCCTAAAGATTTTTATTTCACAGAGGAATAACCATCTTTTCTATGCATTATTTCTCCATGTGTAAAACTCACCCTCTTACACTAAATCAAGCTTGTTTGGGACAGAGGCTGTGTAATTGCACTCTTCATAGAACCTTGTAGCAGGACTGGGTGATGGCACCTGAGGCTGCTAAGTGCTGTGTGTAAAACAAACATTCTTGGGCTTGGTTTGATTTCACTGCCAACACTTTAGGTCAACCCCTAACCTACTTTAATTTTTAATTAAAGCACATCAATAATACCCTCTGAATGCTTGCTTCTCTGTTGTTTCCAGCTACATGCTATTTTTTTTTTTTTGTCTCCATTTACACAAAATTTAATTTTCTGCTTGTCATCTGGAGAACTTCCATAGTAATTTTATAAACTTTTTTCCCTTGCTGCTGTGGGTATGCTGACTTTTTCCAAAGACACCTGCTCTGAAGTTAAATCAGACTCTTTGCCACCTTTTACCCACTTTCCCCTTGATTTGCACAGAATAAAAGAATTAGTCATTAGTCTGTAATTATCTTTAATTCACTAGTACTTTCATTGGACCAGCTGCATGAGGGACTGAAAATGGTGCAATAAAAAGACTGAAGCAGATACAGACAGCATCAGAAGAGTGAGCTACACACACTTATACACAACTGCACGTGCATCACTTAGCCACAATACAATTAACACTCTTGCCCCAAAGAAATTATGATCCAAGGCATTCTGCAAACTTTAAACAAGTGCTGTGTTGTCTGCGGTGCCAACTCAGTTCCTACCAAGATTCCTACAATGTATGGCATCTGCCTAAAATTTCATCTCTGAAAGTTGCAAGTCTGCATGAGTACATCCAGATTCATTTTAGGGAAAAAAAAAAAAAAAAAAAAATCNTTTCTGTCATTGCAAAGAAAAAGACTGGAAAACATGACACAAATGTTTCCTTAAGGCTCAGTAAACAGAAAGCAAAGTAAAAAAATGCCTTTTAAAAAAGTTCCTCCATTTAAAAATCATTTTTTTTAAAACTTGAGGGCTAGCCTGATGAGGTTTTAGTACTTCAGGTTGACAGAATGATCAGTGGGACTATTCAGAGTATAAAGATAAAAATGTGCAAAAGATCTTTGTCAGATCTGGGCCTACAGCCAGCCTCTCACTTCCCAAGAGCATGTCATATGGCACTACTTCTAAATTTGGCTCAAATTTGTTTTGGTGCGTGCAAAATTTGTCTAGATCTGAAGCTAGTTCTGCATCTACCATTTGAAGTTTTTCCATCACATGTAGAAATCTCCAAATAAATAAAATTTACAAAGAAGCTTTTATCTGAATGTAGATGTGTTTATAAGTAAGAACGAAATCAAAACAACACTGGGCAGGGATCCAGAGGCTGATACCTGAGCTATAAAGTACCACTGAGCACAGTATTTAGTAAATTACCTAAAAATACCTACCTTAGTTCACTGCCTGAAGTCAGATAGCGTGCTTCCCCTTCTTGCCTTGACTACAATGTACCCCCATAAAGCCCCAGGGAATCAAAATAAGTGCAATGGCAGAAATTGAGAGGGATGATTTCCTTCCTCTCCAACATTTTCCATGTAATATTGGCAGCTCAATCTACAAAGAAACAACTAGCAAAAGAAATCTTTGACAATGACTGTATGTCTCACATTGCAGGCCCATCCTCTCCCTTTACAACTGTTTATGGTAAATCACTTTTTATTTGCCACCTGGAAAAAGGCAATGCCCAAGATGTGCATGCAGTGCCTCCCTTAACCCCTTCCAAACTCCAGAAAATTCAGAAAAAGGGTGGAGTTTGCTCATCTCTCAGAAAAAGCACAAAATGTAAAGACCAAAAGAAAATAACTGCCAAGCAGAAAAGGGTTCTTTCACTTAACCTGCCAAAACACACATGGAAGTCCCTCTCCTCCGTCCCTTCCCAAGGGATTCTTCCTTTTGTGAACACATTTTGCTCTGAACAGAGGGGGAATATCACCTGAGGGAAGGCTCCTGTGCACTCACCTGAGGGAGAACTATTGTCAGGTGAGGGAAAGCTGTTGTCATCTGAGGGAAGGCTCCTGTCCTGTCACTTGATGGAAAACTATTGTCACCTGAGGGGAAAAATGCTGTCAGCTGAAGGAAAACTGTCACCTGAAGGAAGCCTCCTCTTCTGTCACCTGAGGGAAAACTGCTGTCACTGATGGAAATCTGCTGTCACACAAGGAAAACTATTGTCACCTAAGACGTGTGGTAGATGCAGGGAGAGAAAAGCTTCTGGCAGGCCCCATTCCCAGTAAGTTTCTGAAATATTTGTACTGCCTAGTGTGTCCTCTAGATGTTGGGGTAAAGCAGAGACAGGGAGAATGTAGAAAGTGATGTATTGTCAAAAAGAAAATGTCATTCTGAAGGTGAGAAAGCTTAAAAAACTGGTGTGGAGCTGTAAGCCCATGGAATGCAGTGTGCTCTCCCCAGACATTAATTAGCAGGGTCTCAGCAGCACAAGGGATATTTTTGGGACAGCAGTGAGTCTTTTGAGGGGTATATGGTGATAGAACCAGATTTCAGACATCTTTCTTCTTTACTCCCCTCCTTCTCCACAGCTCCACCATCCCTGGGGCTGGAGGGCAGCAGTGGGATGGTTGCGCACCATCATGAGGGAAAATGCAGTGACCACCACAGAATCGCAATGGGAAAAAAAGCAAGTTTAATTTTTCTTTCCGCTTATATAGATTTCTAGAAAGGAGACCACATTGGAAGATTGAGGTTCAACCTCTTCAATTCCACTGGTCTTAGAAAGTGTCCATCAATTGTCTCTCCTACAGAAAAGAATGTAAACAAGATAAAGAATTCTGAAAAACATTGCTTTGTTTACATGAGAATGTGTGAGAAAATTCTGACTCTAAACTAGAAGGCTGAAAACCAGGGCGACAGGATGGGACCCAGGGCAGGCTGGGCTGGGGGCTGTGGGTGTTGGTGGAAGCTGTGCGGGATCCTGGGTGAGCTGGGACTGCTGAGGACGCACACTCTCCTCCAGCCTCCACAAAATCTCTGTTTAAATTTTAAGATGCTGTTTTTAGCTTCAGCCACGTGATGGCCACGTTTAAAAAATCAGTTCCTGAAAATGCTAGTGGTGTAGTGGCCAAGAGTGAGATAATAAGACCAAAATGTGTGTGGTCAGAAAACCCTCTAGGCAGCCCCACACAGGAGGATGTTTGTGTATGGACTATTTTGATTGTGTAAATACTTATTTCAATTCCTCTTTGAAACAATGGTAACATGGTGAAGAGGCAAAGGTTTTATAGTTGAGGTGGCATTTTGAGTTTAATGCTCTGCTCTTGTGGCCTGGGGTGTGGTGGCTCTTTGGCACCCAGGGCCTCAGCTCTCATGGCAGCTGGGCCGTGACCACTCAGAGGCTTGGAACAAATGTAACTTTGCCTAGATACACTTGTACACAACATAATATTATAAAAAAGAAATATTATAATAACATTATAGGAATATAAGAATAGAAATATTATTTCATGCAGTTTGTGAAAGAACTAGCCATGGTATGGGACAGCAATTAGCCAATCCACCTCCTAATTTCAATATTGAAAGAAAATACACTAGAATATATTTTGGAATTTGTTAAGTTTTTAGATTTATAAATAAATGTGGAAGTCTAATGGTAGTTTCAAATAGAAAAGGGTACAACACTTCTTGTGGAAAGTGAGTACAAAATTGGCATTCTGCAATTTTTCAGATTTATTTTTTTATTAAATAAAACATTAGATAAATCCAAACTATTTTCTTGGCTCTTGTGAATTTATGTTTTGAGCCTTTGATTGATCCCTAAACTATTCTGGCTAAATGGCTCACAGTCTGACACTTTTACCTGAGAGATGCAGACCTGCAGTGCTTTTGACCTTTTATTTATTTTGAAAGTATTAACCTTCAAATGATTCAAGAATATAAACTTAATGAATGCATTTTCCTCATGTAATTTTCTTCTGACATGGCAAATTCAAATGTTGTGGGACTGACTATCATTGTTTGTACTGAAATTCTTTTGCTCCTACCATAACTTCAGGATTACAACAGCTCATTAGCAGGATAATGGAAGTGTTTCTTCAAACAGCATGGTTCCTTTTAATTGTCTTGAGACAATCTGACCTTTTTTAAAAAGAAATCAAATAAGTTTATTGTTGCCAAAAGATCTTGGGAAATTAAAGGAAAAGAGGCTGCAATAGTATGGAATTAAAAAAAAAAAATCAAGCCAAAACCAACATATAAGTTACTGCTAAAATTTGATAAGATCTGTGCAATTAAAAAATCATTCCTCCTTGCATTACTTTAAAGTTTCTTGGTGGTATTTTAGACATTGGAATATTTCTTTCTTAATATAAAAGTCTGTTTAATTTTTTTTTTTCAGCAGAAAGTAGTTTATCAAAGACTTTGAGATCATCTCCTGAAAATTCATGAGCATCTAAAACATTAAAATCTTGAAGGAAAACTACAACTTAATTTGTAGTGCTTCAGAAATTTGTGGTTGGGATTTGGTTTTATGAAAATCTGGTTCATTTGGCTGACAACTTCTGTTCAACTCCATGTGTATGTGAAATGATGGACAAGAAGAGCTATTTATTGTTCATTCCTAAATTTTAATCTCTTTGAATCTTTGCTCAATAAAATTGAAATTGATCTCTCTTCACTTTGGCCACTATGAGTTCTAGTAGTTGCTCATACTTAATAATGAAGAAAAAGAAAACGTGCTGCAATTATTACCTTTGCTTTCTTCTTTCACTCCTTTTTTCCCTTTCCTTACCCTCCAGTGTTACTGTGGCATTGAATACAGCCTGAGACAGAGCTGGTTCCAAACTCTGGTACTTATTTTTGGTTCATTAATTTTTGGCAAAGAAGGAACACTTAATAGGTCTGACATTCCCAGCTAGGTGGTGATTGATCAAAAGTCGGCACAGTCAGTGTTGTTATTTTTTCCAAATTTGTAAGTATGTTATTCCCTAGGAGCCCACAAAAACAAAGCAATTAGTCTGGTTTGACAGGGATGATGTTGGCTAAACCAGCATCAGAAATGATGCATTCCATGGGATTGCCTTTTCCCTATCTTTAGTCTATTTACAAAATGACAAGGTTGTATTTAAAGTGCATTATCTGTATTATGCCACCTGCACTCTTCAGGAATGTGACATTGTTAAATGAGATTTCCACACACCTACAAGAATAAGCAGACACTGTATTTATTAGCCTAGTAAAAGTACAATCTTAAATCAATAACACGCAGTGTTTCTCTGCATTTCTTCCTGTTTGTGTTGTGTGTCTGTGTCAGCCTTGTTCTGAGCCAGTGCTTTCAGGTGTACTCTCCAGAGTCTGTTCATTTGGAGCTGGGAATACCAGCCAAAAGTAGCCAGCCCTGCTCAGATGCCCTAGCAGTCAGTAAGTGCCTGCAGAAAGTACACACAGCTATTGGCTGCTGGGGTTGAGCTTCTCCACTGGAGATGAAGTTGTAACTGGCATGGGGCAGTAGGAGGCTGGCAGCTCTCTGGAGAACCTGATTAGTGATGATCTGGGTGGTAAATTCAAATATTCAGGTGCTAATCCAGCCTTAAGCCATTGAGCTACTTTTATGTAGCCAGTACCTTTCCTGTGAATTGATTTCCCCATCTCTGAAGTAGAATCATGCTGCTCATGAATTGGAAAGATTAGATATTCTAAACAAAATAAAAAAGCTTTTATTGACATTATTGATATTGGAAAATATCCCAGTTGGATTGATTTGGGAATTCATGATGTTGGTAATACACTCCTTAATAAGGTGATGGTGCAGGTATTCAGTGGGTGAAATTCATCTTGGCACAAACTAGGCTTATGTGGGACTGGTGAAATTGAGAATATAAACTTGCTTCATACACATTTCAGTACTTCCACTTTGAATCTGTGGAAGATTCTTTGTGGGTGTTGATCAGGTCCAGAATATTGAACACCTGCCAAAACTCTGGCAGAACTTATGTTCCTTCATTTGGACATGTACAACAACTCAGAAAACTGAGAATGTCCATTTTGGTCTTATATCAGTAGGTTTAGTGTCTCCCTAATTCTGATAACTGTATTTGGAGAATATGAGAATTCATATTTTGAATGAGCCCTGAGAAAATGTGCCTCCAGGGTTAATGAAAACAGTAAATGAGTCTGGTCTGGTACCCAGCAAAGCAGCTGCCTGCTGCAGCTGGTGGACTTCCAGGAGGAGCCAGAAAAGTGAAAACTCAACTTTGTTTGGAAATACAGTTGAGTGTCAAAGATATGAGAGCCTGGAATTTCTGTCTGAGTTTTCCTGCATAGTGATAGGCACAGCAGGACATTGTTTTCTTTGAATGTCAATATCTGACTCATTCTTGTCTGAGTCTTAGTTAAACTGATCAATTGGGGCTTCAGAGAAGCAGGGAGCTAAAAGATGTCTGCTGAGGTTTGATCTTGAAAGGAGTGAAAGACTGTATGTATATTATTTGAACTTCAGGAAGAAATGAAAATGTTATCTAAATGTAGTGCTGAGTCATCTTAGCCTGGCAAGTGTTAGGAGCTGCTTGGGTCAGCTGAAAGATTGGGAAGGAAAATACTGACTCAAGAATTTTCTTGTGTCAGCAGAGGGTCTCTGCTGCACTGTGGACTGGGATTTAGAAGTGGAGATCTGAAGGTCATTATAAACAGCATCTCCTTTAAAAATAGCCTCATTCCTTTGCTTCTGACAATTGCATAAAAAACATAGGAAATCCTTCCATAGCCATCCCTTCTAATTTTTAACAAGCAATATTCACATCTCTATTATTTTCTAGCCTAGTTACATTACTTTGTGCTTGTTTAAGAAAAACTTGGTTTTACATTCTTTCCTTAAATTGGCTTCATCTTAAGCACAAATTTCAGATATATCCAAGTGATTTATAAGCCTACTCTGACTGAATCACTCCTGAAAGTTAGACCTCACATTTTTGCAAGTTTTAATTGTGGACTATTGCTAAAGTGACTCAGAACATAATTTTTCAACTTCTTTGGCTAAAGGTATCAAGAACCTTTTGAACTTAATAAATAATTAAGTGTGGAAATATTTATTGACCCTCCCCTCATATGATGACAGACATATGGCCTGCCCTTGGTGATGAGAAATTTTGGGAGTGTTTTGAGAAAAAATTTGGAAAGGGCTTCAACTGAGGCTCTTAAAGCTTCACTTACTGCACATTCTACTGCAATTATTGTGAGGTCCACTGACCAAGACATTTGCCCTGAGCCTTGAGCACAATTTGGAATATGCCTTAACATCTTGTTTCATTTTGCATTCTAAAAGGGTCTCCAAGTGGCAACTACTTCAGTTTCCTCTTTGCTTTTTGCCTTTCCCCGAAACAGAAGGCACACCATGTTCCATTGCTTCTTCCAGCTATACATGCTGCATCTCCAGCATGCCAAGGTCTGCTTTATTAGGAGTTGTAAATAGCTCAGCTGTGGGAGGCTTTTCTTTACCTAAGTTGTGAAATGGTTTGTCTTCTATCAGTTCTTTGCATGAAGCATAAGAAAAAAAAAATTACAGCAAAATATGTTCTCTTTGGATTGCACTAGAAGATCTTTCATTCAAACAAGGGATACAATGAAATTTCCACCAGGTTCCTTTCTCCTCCCTTCTCCTTTAGCTTATTACGTATCCAGGGGATGAAAGCAGCCTCTCAATGGCAAAACTTGTCCATAGAAGGTCACACTTAAACACTTGTAACCTT
>VZUA01037345.1:0-10385 GCA_013401035.1 Horornis vulcanius
GGAAAAAATTAATTCTCTCTAGGCTGGTACTGATCACATAATAAAAATACACATTAAATGCAGAATATTGTCTGAAATCCAGTGTGAGAACACCCCCTCAGAATATTTATCTCAGGCACTGACTGAATGAGTCAGAAGGAACAGTGGGTGTGTTTTGCCAATCCCAACTCTAACTTGTTACCTGATTCTCTGAATGTTCTCCCTCAAGACACACCCAGCAATTTAAACCCAGATCAGTCTGGTGGCAGGCTCAGAAGAATCCCAATCCTACTCTAAATGCCATTTAAGACACATGAAATACTCAGGACAAAAGAACAGATTGGCCAGATTTTCTGTGGAGGAAATCAATTTGCTTGTGATTGCCAGCACATATCCCAACAGCAGAGCTCCTTAATAAAGATGCTGTAATTTTCTGAATAGGTAGATATGCAAACATGGGAATGGATTTGAATATCAAGAACCACAATTTGATGTGGACAAAAAAAAAAAAAAAAAAGAAGGATAAGATTCTGGGAATCTGTTTTGGTCCTGGACAAATTA
Organism: Horornis vulcanius; assembly: GCA_013401035.1. Taxonomy (NCBI): domain Eukaryota; kingdom Metazoa; phylum Chordata; class Aves; order Passeriformes; family Scotocercidae; genus Horornis; species Horornis vulcanius. The sequence continues at coordinate 541 of VZUA01037345.1, forward strand.
AGTGGCTAAAATAATTAACATGTTGCCATCTAAATTTTGAAATTATGCCCTGCTGCAACAACATTAGCAGTCTTTTCCTTAACTTTTGAATTTTTGGAGTATTTAAGTTATGCCAGCTGAGATGCAGCTTGAGAAGCACTGAGCTGCTTTAGGAGTTTGGAGTTCAGAGGAAAAGATTTGAACCATTGAGGGAAAAACACAAATGAGAGGATGATGCAGATCCTGCTAATGGTTTATTAAACACAGATCTGAGTGGTCTGATCATAAAAACACCTCATCAACACTCAGCTCTGAAATGCTGAAAGTTGGATGGGTCTTGACCAGAGAGAAACTCCAGACGTGCCAGAAAATGTTCATCAATCCCTTCCTAATGAGAGTCCAGGAGAAATCCACGTGATCAAAGGACAGCAAATTTAAAGTGAATTAAAGGAACTACAACTTTTCACAGTTCAAAGCAATCCCAGGAATTCAGGCTTTGAAGAACCCGGAGTGAAATGTTGGGATTTTATTTTTTTTTTTCCCCTAATCTGATTTTTTTTAAGGCTGGATAATTTTATGACTGCTAATAACATTTGTAACTATGCAAGCTAAGACAATAACAATGGTAATCAAATCTCATGCTTCAGGGCATAAATTGATGGCTTGGAGGGGTTATGGAGAATTTTCTGGTTTTCCCACCACTGAGTCCATGATTTCACAACTGACTAAGTGCATCACAAGGGGGGGGTTTGCTGCTGCAGCCAGACAATTGATCTAATCTGTAATAACAAATCTGACACCAAAATACAGCGAGCTGCCTGTCTGCTGTGCAAACACAAAGAGGTTTAGGCTCAAATTCAGGGAAATATTTGGTTCTTATTTTCCAGTTAGTTTCCTACAGTCCTTCTGAAAGAAAGCAGCAAGATCTAGGTTGAAAATAAATCCAAAAAAACCCCAAACAACCCCAAAACACTGAGGAGCGTGAATGTAACGGCGCATCTGAAAGATCATTTAGGCAGGGGGTTCATCCACAGGTTCAAGTCCAAAGATCAGGATGGAAAACAATTCACAGAGTGGGCTGACTCAGGTATCCTATGGCCAACCACATATTTCCATATGTTTCCATCAAAAAAGGAGGTCGTGGTCTCTTTTCCTTGAAAAACAGGCACAGCAGGAGATGAGAGAGCTCAGCCTGGAGATGAGGATTTAGGTTTAATTCCCAGCTGGGCCAGAAAGCTCCACACAGGTTTGTATCCTGCTTCAGGACAGACAGACTGAGCTCTGGAGAACATCTCAGAAATGTATTTCCCGGCAGAAAATAGCTGAGGATTCCCTGGACCCAAGCTGGGGCAAAACTGGGCCTCACTTTTGTTACAGAATTAATGGAAGGATGGTTTGAGCTCCAGTGGTGCCACAGCAGAGCATTCCTGGTTTTCCATAGAGCCCCAGAATGGTTTGGGTTGAAAGGGGCTTCGAGCTCATCCAGCCCATGGGCAGGGACTCCTTCCACCATCCCAGGGAGCTCCAAGCCCCATCCAAGCCAGCCTTGGGCACTGCCAGGGATTCAGGGGTGCACCCTCAGCACCCTGCCAGGGAAGGTGGGAGCGCAGCCCCTGTCCATGCAGAGGAAGGAGGGCATTTCTGAGGAGGAGTGAGTGCTCCTCCCAAAAACAGCTGTGTGAAAATGCATCTTGCATCTTCTCTGAGAGAGCTGGCACAAAGCCCAGGAGGAGGAAGCTGCAATATTTAGAGAAATGGAGTCGTGACTCACGTCAGGACAATGGCATCGATCTCCTTCGTTTGTGGAAGAGATTAAAGGGGCCCAGGAACAAAGATTTCCTATTCCTGAACAAAAGCTGCTGCTCACTGGACAAAACCTCAGCGAGGAGGTCCTGCAGTTCTTCTGATCCCTGCCCAGTGTGGAGGTGGGATGTGGAAAGTGGAGCCTTTGCCTGGATAATCCATGAGCACTGTCGTGTTTTTCCAGTGACCTATTGCTCATCAGCTGCTGAATAAAATGCTTTGTGGCGATTTTTTTTTTTTTCTTTCTTCCTGTCAAGGTCAACTGACATAAATTCCACAAAATTCCTACTGCAAAAACCCTACTCTGGCATAACACAAAAAATAAAATCAGGGACTGTAAAGAAGGAATGGTTTGTGCACATTTTTAGCTGAGAGGCAAACCCATGTGGATTGCAATAAGAACAAACATTTCCAGAATTATTGTAGCTACCCTTGAAACCGAGCAGTCACAGTTCTGACCATCAGCAGCTAAATCAGAATTACCAGGCACCCCCTCCCAAATTGTGCAGACACGTGGGCAGGATGATTGCCTTGGGCTTCATTTGGTTTTCATGAGAGAGGAGGAAATGGCCCTGATCTCCTAAGACAGGGACAAACACTGGGCTTGGCTAATGCTGTCATTTGTATTCTCCCGTTTTTTTTTACCTCCACGGAGCTGATTTTATTACAATAACCTGCATTAAAATCCACATGAGAACCCCCCAAACCAATAGATGGGTGTTTGCTGAAGCCTTGGTGCTGCCTGTGTTCCTGTACCAATTTAATGGGCCTGGTGGCTGGCAGGGTGCTCAATGGGTCACCTGCATCAGCAATTTCAGCCCAGACAATTTGCCTCTAAACACTACAAGCTATGATACACATTTTCCAATTACAGCTCTGACTGCTTTCAAATTCCACCAGACAGACAAAGTTATGGAAGTCTAGAGGGCTCAGGAAACAGCAGCATACAAATAGTTCAATATTAAAACAATTTTTCTTTTTTGCACAGTCAGGCTCTGAGCAGTTCTACGAAATTATTATGCAAGCAGGGAAGTGATAGCTTGACCAACAGCATGAGACTTCTTTAAAAATATTGGGAATTCTCACGTAACAGAGCACATAAATGATTTATCCCTCTGCAGTGTCCTTCAGACAAGACATTCAATGAGGAAAAAAAAAAGTAATGGGAATATCAAATAGATATCAAATAACTAGTAATGGGAATATCAAATTGAATAATTGGGAAAACACTGTTAAAAAAAGGAAGCCCTTCGATCTTGTTATGCATATATATAAATTCATGTCATGGGAAGCCAGGAAATGTTATTAAAAATAAGAATCATTCAGTAAATAGTGGAAGTGTTGTCACTAAGGCAAGATCAAGAGTTATATTCTTGCAAGTAAGGAATTGAAGTGCTGGGGATTCACAATTCTATTTGTAAAGAATGATAATATATAGTAATAATTTCAATATCAATATTCTAGATTTTTTTTTTCAGTATTTAAATAAAAAAAGATAAATATTTCCAAAACTTTCAGAACAAACCTAAGAGTGAATGAGGCTGTGCAGGGTGACTTTAACCCCTTGGTCAGCTGGCTGTGAGCAAGCAGGAGATTCTTCCAGAGTATCCAGAAAATGCCATGGGATGGAGCAAGGACAAGGAATTCAAATCATGGGATTGGGATCCCTATGGAGCTCTGAGTGGGACATAAGTCAGAGAGGGATTTAAAAGCCACAGGTTAAACCTTATCTGTGTGAGGCTACAAAATCCACAACTGAACAAGCAGAGAATGTGAAATGGGTATAAAAAGTCTCTATTGCTTTTGTATTTTGTGACTTCTTTTTAAAGCAGAGATCTTAATTAACCCTTTAGAAAAATTTCCTTACTGTGGTAATTCATTTGTGGTGGGCCATTATGACACCAAGACCAGATATTTTGCTTTAAAATACTTTTCTAGCTTGAGAAAAAAAAAAGATTAAATCTGGGATGCAGAATATGAGAAGTTCCTGTCACTGGATCACAAAGGTTGATGCCCAGCAGTGGCAAGAGCCCAACTCAGCACAAGATCCAGGCCAAGAGGAGCCAGGAATGAGCCAAGGATGCACAAAGGTGACCCTGAAAATAAACCCATTAATCCCAGTGCTGGCAGCAAAAGGAAACTGGGTTTGAGACTTTTCTGTCTCTGAAGTGGCTGAGCTGCAGCAAACTCCACATCTTATCCCTGCTGCAGAGTCCAGCCCTGGGGTGGAGCAGGAGCCATCCTGTTACAGCAGCCACGTCCTGCTGGAGGGCTCCAGAAAGTTCCTCAAGGAGGTCACTTGCTCCCTCAGAAACCAACAGCAAAGGTGGATAGGTGTCATCCTACAAATGCTTCCTTGTTTGGGTAATTCCAGCAGGGAGGGGAGGCAAAACCAGGGAAAAGCCCCTGTCAGACCCGACTGTGTTTATGTTCCTCCTAAGGTACACACTGATTTACTGATTTAGAGTGACCATGAAGTCCAAGCTGAGTTGACTTCCAGCTCCTTGAAGTTAATCTGGCTCTGACACTTCCCATCAGCTGGAAATTCGTCCTGGATCCTTTTCTAAGTGTCTCTGTCACCTCTAACAGCTCCCAGATTTTGGCTTTGGTGAATCTGCTCTCTCAGTCCTTCTGCCACCTGCCTTGTTTGCTGGGCTCACAGGAGTTTCTCTGTGGAACACACTAAAGCAGTGAAATACACACCAGAAAGGACATTTTAAAAGTGTCCTGCCCCCTTTGGGAGCTCGATACACGTGTATCACAAATGTGGAACAGTTAAAAAATGGCAGATCCAATAATCTACTTTTGGCTGTTAATTTCGAGCCTTTCCAAGGTCCATGGTGGATAATCCACTCTTGAGGAGCTGCACACATCCCTGAGAGAAGCAGCAGAGAAAGAAATCCCCATGCCAACATCCAACCTCTGGGCAGGAATGTGAGCCAGGCATCATTTTCCCAGGATGACAGTAATCACCACTGTACCAGAGGAACTTTTCTAAAAGGAATTGTTTCCAGACAGAGATATTCAATCCTCTGCAAAGCTCTGGACACTCAAACTGTTGATGTTTCTCTTATCTTTGCTAAAATGGGATTCCTTCCCTGTGCCATCTAAAATACATTGAAAGCCTTGCATGTTTTCTTGGTGGGGGGGAGCAGGGAGGGTGAAGTTACCATTTTCTTTCAAATTATAAATAAAACAAAAATCTCTTTCAAATTTAGATTTTTTTACTGACTTTTCTACCTGACTACATCTCATTCCAATCTAAATAGTGGCAGCATTCACTTGTTAATTATCTCTTAATTTGTGAGGGAGTAAGGGGCTGTATTTTCTCTTCTTGCAATAGTCAGTCATATAATCTTGTATATTTCTTGAAAATCAATTTGTTTTCCTCCACCCTTATTGCCAAGAGATTGAACTGACTGAAAATGAAGAGAAGGATGTTAAATAATGCAGCTGCAGCAAAAGTAAAGCCAAAAACCCCTGACACAAACCCCTGAGAAAGGAAATCCTTGTAAGCTAACCTGTCTCTCCAAAGTTGGAGAAATCAGGGATGAAAATACAAAATAAACCCTCACAATAATCAGGTCCCTCTGACCAGAATTGCTTCACTCACACAAGTTTTAATTCCACACGAAGCTGCCCTTCTGCAGGCCCAGCAGCTGAAACACAACAGGGCCCTTAGGTGGAAAATTAGAATACAAAGGCTATCAACTGCCAATTAATCTTGTGAGGTCAGCAGGAAACAGCCTGAACTGCTGCTTCCAGATGGGCAGAGGGACACTCTGGAATTCAATTTCTGCTGTCACCGCTGCTCCCTGGCTCTGCTCCCTCAGAGCAAGGCACTGAGACTCCAAAGAGCTGGAAACATTTGGGGCTTTTCAGCTTCCTCTGGGGCCAGTCTGGAGCTGGAAACATTTGGGGCTTTTCAGCTTCCTCTGGGGCCAGACTGGAGCTGGCAACATTTGGGGGTTTTCAGCTTCCTCTGGGGCCAGTCTGGAGCTGGCAACATTTGGGGCTTTTCAGCTTCCTCTGGGGCCAGTCTGGAGCTGGAAACATTTGGGGCTTTTCAGCTTCCTCTGGGGCCAGACTGGAGATGTAAATCCAGCCCAGATGGATTTTTTTTTTTCCCCCCTCACTGTGCCACCCTTAGGTGACACTTTAACATGGCCTGAAAAATTGTTGCCACATGTCCAAAGGTGATGTGTTGATGGCACAAGAAACCCACAAGAGAATGATTCGCTGCTTAATGTTATTTAAATTTCAATTAAATATTAGGAATGCTGATTAAAAAGCTCTGAGCAGTTAGAAATACACTCCAAGTTTCCAAGCAGGTTATGTGTTTAAAGAGAGGACACTATTGACTTTCCTGAAACTCTCCAGCACTTTTAATGTTCCACATTGAAATGTAAAATGGGATAAGGAGTTTTGTTTATCACAATCAGCTGAGAGAGAATAAAATTTAAAAAAAAAAAGTCTTCAAATTAAAAAAAAAATAAAAATTCGCTGAAATATTCAAAGCAATGGCTGGAGGTGGGAATGCTGCCAGTGAGTCATACACTGGGGAAGAAAAAAAAACCCCAAAAACCAACCAGAAGTACTTACACTTCAGTGCTTTGACTCATGTTTTCTCATTAAAAGATGTTATTTGAACGTAAAACACTGAGCAGGCTGCAGCAGATTTATGGCTGTGGATCTCCAGAGAGGGTTTTGAGGGCTGTGACAAACCCAGTGCTGACAAAGCCTCCTTTAAACCAGGCCTAGATGTGGTCACAGACCACTCAGCCAAGGCTGGGTTTAAATATTGCTGTAATAAAGCCAAGATATCCCCTTGGGGCACCTTTGATGCTTCCTAACATATTAATTGACCAATGTAGCTCAAAATTGAGTCATTTTGGATAGGAACGACGTTTTTTCTTTAAATATGTTGTGTATTAGCTCATTACAAACTGTTCATTTGAGGTGAAATACAATCTTTTCCTTACAGTTTTATGGCAAGTATTTATCCTTCAAGATAAATAACTACCTTTGTCCTGGGCATTAATTCCCTTCATCACCAGGGAACCTTTGCTTATGTGTCTCCCAGTAAATCTATTTTTGCCCCACCAAAGAAAACGAGGTAATTGGGTGGAAAAATGGGGATGCAGAGATTTCCACTCACTCTGTGGGGTAGCTGCAAAGTCAGTGGGAGAAGTTGTGCAAAGCCATGGGGGAAATTGCAATTTCAGCGTGCAAAGAGCCAAGAGAAAGTAAAATATGGCTTAAAGTGTGATGAAGAGGATAAGGAAGCTTAAGGGTGTTGACGCTGATGAGGTTATTGGCTTGGAGTGTGACCCAAGGAGAGGATAAATGGATTGCTCCCACTCCAGGGCTCTGTCTGGGCTGGGAATGACGATGGATTGCAGGGATTTAATTGGCAGCTGCCTTTTACCTGTGCTGAGTAAGTGCTCTCACTTGTGCCTCTGGAGTTATGGATGCCAGAAAGGGCAAAGACAAGCTGGAATTAATAGAAAAAGATGTCTGAGAGTAAGAGAGGAGCGTGTTCTGAGTGCTGGGATAAATCAGGAGTGACACCCCTGTGAAACTGGGATACACTGCTCAGAACGAGACCCCTGCTCATTAAGTGAACAAGCCACTTCTGAACCAGGAGAAAAAAAAAACCCAAACTGCCTTCAATTAGAGCTGCCTCTAAAGAGAGGCATCTTTGCTGTCCAATTTGCACAGGGTTTGTTTTGCTTGCAGAATCATTTATTATTATTTCTGTTGCAGTAACGACCACGAGTTCAGCTTTATGTGGGCTGTGTGCTCACTGCTGAGACAAGATCCAGAAATACAGAAATGTGGCAGGGGCTGGTGCAAACAATGATGGGGGAAAGGGGGATGTTGGCAGTACAATTGTGTTTTATAGACTAAAGGGGGGGTTTCACGGTGCTGTGATTCTGTTCTGTGATTCCATGGTGCCCATGGCACTCTGAAGGTCTCACTGGCCAGGGAGGTTCATCCCTGGGGCTCCCAGGCACCTTCTGGGTGCTCCTTAAACACAGCTCAGGGTCCCCGGGGAGCAGGGACTGCCTGGAGAGTCTGCACGGGGGGATTGAGTCGATTACTGCCCTCGGGGAGAGGGGGGACAAGGATGCACAGCAGAAGGAAAATGGACAAAATTGAGCTGATTGAGCTGAAAGGCATCAGCCCCTCGTGTGGGGGTCAGAGCTGAGCTGCTCATCCCAGCTCCCACCTCGACAGAATTTAAGTTTCCCTCAAGGGAGGTGGGAGGAGAGGCTGGTGGGAGGAAATTGGGAATTTTCTGGGGTCTCCTCCCAGCCTTCATGGGGGCCACTCCAGCCAGCCCTGCATGCAGTTACCGAGGATTTCTCAGGTTTTTTCTCCTCTGTTGTTATGGAAACAGGCTGCCCAAGGGCTGCTGAGCTCCTGAATCCTGGATGTGCAAGGCGGGCAGGTAGACAGGGAATCCCTCCGTGCAGCTTCCAAGCTGAATAAAGATGAGGATGTTGTTTTGGAGATAGATTAGATAAGAACAGAGAGCCAAAAGCACTGCCACAGAGGCAGGATGGCCATATCCACAGGAGAGGCTGCTGGTGGGAATTTCTGTCCCCACCTGTAGGCATGTGCAGCATCACCCTGCCTGAGGGGACGCCTCTTTACACCCAGTTTTACCTGGTGCACGTTTTGTTAGGACGTTCCTTATGTTTCTGCAATTTATTTCATTTTCTTAGATTCCATTTCATGCATTTCCTGAAGCTGCAGGATCAAAGAGCTGAAGATACAAACCCGTGCCAGGGTGACAGTGGTGATTTGGAGAAGGACATCTGAGGAAATTCAACAACTCTCAGTGCTCCAAGGCTGGAGATAATAATTCCAAGTGTGTTATTTCATCTGGGATAACAAGCATCCTCCAAACCTCTGCTTCCAGTTCCTTGCTTGGCACATCAGACTGGTTTTGTTGGAGCTCCAGCCCTGTGTGGAGTCAGTCTGATGCGCTGAGCCCGTGAGCCAAGGCAGTTTTCTCAGAAAGACTCAATGACTTCTTTCAGAGCTTGCAAGAGGCAGCTGGCAGACACATGGACTCGTGTGAGGAGGCCAGGAAAATGTGTCTGGTTGCAAAAAGGGCAAGAGAGATGATTAATCCCACCAAGGGCTTTCTGTCCCAGCTTCTCTGCAGCCCATCCATGGAGCAGCTCCTCTCTGCTTCTCCCCAGAGCACCCTCGGTTTTCTCCCTCCCTCCTCATTCAGCTGCAGTTTGCCTCAGCCTGTTCAAAGGCTGTGAATCAGATTGCGAGATTTAAGCAGAGAACAAAACCATCACAAGCCAATTCACACAGTCTCGGCAGGAGAAAAGAGGGAAGGCAAATTCCCCGACGCTGTTTCCCTAATGAAGCTCTCACCTTTGTGTGGGAGCGGGGTTGTCTGAGCTTCACTCCTCTCAAGGAGCTCTGCAGCTCTCTGCTAAAGCTGCTGATCCACGCTCTGGATAGTGCCAGCCTGGGGTGGCAGCTTCCCTAGAGGAGTGTCTGTCCACTCAGTAACACCTGCAGGAAAATCTGACTCACCCAGGGGTGCAGCTCTGAGCTCACCCCCAGGGTCACTCAGCTCTGCACACAGCAGGGACACAAAACAAATCCTTCTCCTGCTGCACACCAAGGACAACTTTCAGCCCCAAAGCACAACCAAGGGGGGCTGCAGGGAGGAACAAGAAGGATGGGACCTGACAGCCTGGAGCTGGGATGGGACAATTCAACCCCAAGGTGCAAATGGACCCAAACTGATCCAAGGGTGAGACCTGGGGACCCTTTGTCCATTTGGGGACCATTTTGGGTCCATTTTGGGTCCCCCTTGGGTGCAGCCCTGGCCAGGCCCTGTCCTGCCCAAGGTGCTCCCTAAAGGCCTTTCAATAAATCCCTGCTTTATTCTCCAGCTCTGTCCAGCCTCTGCTCCAGCTCATCCTTCCCAAGGCACCAGAACCCCAGCGTTTCCAAGTCAGATCGTGAGGTTCTGCTGGACATGGGAATGAAGGAAGAGAAACAGTTGGATTGTAGGAAATCCCAGC
>VZUA01037355.1:12698-43938 GCA_013401035.1 Horornis vulcanius
CTGGTATATAAGGCATTTTATGAACTACTATCCACTGGAGACTTGGCTGATACAAGCCTTTCATCTTAAGAAGTCAATTTTACAATTTGATCCATGGTACCAGGTTTAATATCTTCTTTAAACTGCCAAACCACAAGTCAACCTCAATTAGAAAGCTTCATACTTCTTCAGTAGTACCGTATCTGTAAAACTACTAGGGAAAAGCTGCTCTTAAAAGCTCAGAAGAGAGACAATTTGTAGAAACAAAGACACATGTCAGCTTCTATAGCTTTCAAAACTGTTGTTTTTGATAAAAGCATCCCAAATGTGCTGTGTATGAAATCTTCATGAGAAAAAGAGAATGTCAGCCTGAGCTCCCTCACCAGATCACACTGACTTCACTGAAATTTAAGTTTGCTCTTCAAAAAATTTAGTGGGACCTCTCTTCAACCATTGCAGTCTCATATGAGACATCTATCACATTGGGCCAAGCAGCAGAAGCCCATCATGTGGCACAGCACAACCTGAGGCCATGCTTAGCAGCTGTCTTTGGAGTTCTTTACCATCATAAAAAAGTTTGGCAAAGGGATATCTGCAGCACTAAACAAGTTTTATTTTACATTCCTTCTTTAAATTTGACTAAAGGGTTATGGCCTTGGCACGAACTGCTCCTTCTCCAGTAATCCCCCTGAAGATGACACGGCTCTGTGTGTATATATATATATCTCCAATATCAGGAAACACCAACTACCTCAACACTGGCTATCAGTTCTGCACAAGCAGGAAAACAAGTTGTCCCAAGATCAGCAGAGCTACGACAGCCTGATTTTACATGACTTAGATCCTGCTTTGCCTCCCCCAGAATCCCCACTCTCTGCCACCACTCCTGTAGTGGGACATCCAAGTGATTGCCCTTTCTACACATCCAGTGGGTCATCACCCCCAATGCCTGCACTCTTCCCAGGGTGACAGAGGTTTCCACAGGTGACTTGTCACCTACAAAACCTAGGTGAACAAATCAAGGTGAAACTGCTCAGATAATTTCTTCCTTAGACACTTTTCATGACACTTGACTCAAAGGGAAAGCAATACCATTGCTGCTTGCTCCAGAACCTAACACCTGAACAGCTGTTGCATCACAAGTGATCAGCTGCTCACAAGACATGAAAAGGAGTTGTTCATAAACAGCCTCAAGTTAACAACTTTTTTTAAACCTCCAAATCTTGCTAAGATTTGAAATTGATCTGAAATTCAAGATCAATTTGCAGAACACATGCAGATAAACATACAAGTATCCACAGCCATTGAGACAGTAGGTCCCCCAACCACTACTCCTTGGCCACCCTGAGTCAAAAGAGAAGCCCTGACCTATTATGCAAAGTCAGAGCATGGGAAACATGAAGCTGATGACTCCTTTATTAACTAATGTTGCCAGGACTAAACAAATGTTTCATCCACTCAAACCACTGCCAGTCACAAAGGATTAAGAGCAAATGTGATCCTTAACAGAGGTTAAAAGACCAGTGCCATCAAGAGGTTCAGTCCATCCCCGCCTTCCCAAAATGCTCAGCTCCCCTGAGTCTCTCCTGTATCACTTCAATGGAGACAAAGCTCCACAGACCTCAGACTGGGGCTTCCAGAGCAAAAAGGTCTCCACCTCCCTGTGGCATCTGCAGAGAGCCCATTTTTTTTTCCCAGAAGCTGAACTGAAAACTCAGGAATCAGAAGCCAAGCTTTCTGGATTTCAAAAGTGAATGACACAATTGAAAAGTAGTAGGAATGCTAGGCTAAGGACAGCTCATCTTCCACGTTATCACCACTTTCTGCCCTTTCCATTTTAATAAACTAAAGACAAGGTTTGGGCATCTATCCACATACAAAACTTCCATGAATTACTTCATGCAGTAACACCCACTTGCATGCTCAGACAACTCTCCTTTGCTAGTGCTTCCCTTTATCCAACTGATGCTCAGTTCAGAGCCTCCACCACCATCACATCAAAATAAACCCTGGGCTTGGACTCACCCTCACAACGTAGTTGAATCGCCTGGAATCCAGGATAGCACTGGAAAAGTCAAGCCGGTTGAAGGCTTCTCCCAAGGTGCAGTAACCATGGCGCTGAGAAGGAAAAACACTCTGGGTTATGTTTTGGCAGACTTGAGTCCAGACAGCACCAGGTAGACCTGACCCAGATCAACTCGATTTAGCAAACAAATAGGTGCAAACCATGGGAGCAGCTCACAGCCAGAGGAGGCAGGCCTGGCTCCCACTGAGCCGCACTTACTGACATCAAGAGTGGGCATCCCTCAATGTACACTATGGTAGTTTCCCAAGCGAGACCAATAAATTTACATGTGAGAATGAGCCACACATTCCTGGGGTTCAACATATAGTGGGAGTTCAGAACAGTCTCGTACAGCCGCTTCTCTCATGAGTGCGAGCGAGCTGTTGTGATAAACTCCGATGATTTTCCATGTTAGGACTGTACTGGGTGAAAGCCAAGAACAGTATTATGGTTTGGCCTGCAAATGGCTGGGGTTTTTTTTAAATAAGGGAAGCAAACAAGTCATATTTTAAACACATGTACAAAGCCTTGTACATCAAGCCCTGGAACCCAGATAGGGGCTTAAAATCATTACTGAAATTCCAATCACAAGCCAGATCTTCCACTTATCTCTTAAGAGCTTCTGCTGATTTATATCAGCACAGGATCTTTCACTGCTTGTAAAAATCAGTAGAAAAGAGAACAAAGAACCTATAGAGACACTAACCTCTTTTGTGCTTCCCTTGTGAACATAGATCCACTTCTCCTGGTGGAAATCTGTTTGGACAAAGACATTTCACTCAGTTAATCTTCCACTGCAGTGAATGTTAGGAGCAGAACAGAGATACAGCTCTCTGTCTTTTAGTATAAATTATTTTGTTTACATCACCACACTTGAAACCAAATTAGCAACTTACTGAGCTGCTTTGTTTCTATACAGCTTCATTTGAGACTGTAGCCCTAAGCCTCAGAAAAGTCTTCTGTTTCATTGACACAGCTCAAGACTGTAAATGTTTAATCTGCCAGCCACAGATATACCATAGCACTGCCTCTTCTTTGGTCCCAGACAGTAAGTGTGGCTGACAGCCAGGTTTTGTTGTTATTGATTTTATTAACTATTTATTACCTTGGTTACAGGCTTGGGATTGTATGTCAAATTTGAAGTTGAGCAAAAATGTCATGAGACACCAGGCATGTAAGAGAGCTTTTAGCAGTGAGGTCAGGCTCAGAGGAACATGCTTATGGTTGCAGCTAACTTGCTAAAAAAGAAAAAACTATGTGGGACCAAAATTTTCCTATTTCTAATTGCCCCTCCCTTGCCTCAGTATGGGAGTTGTCCCATCCATTCCCCAAAATAACTTCCCAATACCCAGCACATACTGCTAACTCTGTATGCAGAAGAGACTGTACTATAAGCAGTCATGCTGCTCAGTCCTCCCACTCCATTTTCACATGGGCTTTTGACCCTACTTCCACCACACACTGGCAATTTAACTGCTAATATAAAATAAATTCTCCTTCCCACCCTGCTGGACTCCTTTCCATAAGGAAAATATTGAGCTCCTAGAGCAACCTGTAAATTAATGAACTGAAGGTATGGAATGTACTCCTGCCTGGTACTGTAAGTCCAAGGACAGACACAGTCTCAGTTATAGGCACTCTGATCCTGCATCAAGCCCTTTTTAATGGTAGGTCACAGCAGAATCCAGCCAAAAATTGTCATGGTAACATTTGTTTGTTCAGAGAACTGAATACACTGAGGGGCCAACTTTTGGCAACAGCTTCCAAAATCCTGGGGGATGCACAATGAGTTAATAGCAGTGTGGGAATTGTAACTCATTTCCTCCGGGTATGTTTACATTTGTAGCCTTCACATGTCTTCACATGTAACTCCAGTACCTATCTTGCAATCAGCCCAATGCAGATCTTGCTGTCCCTGCAGGCTCCCCCAGGTCCTCCCCCGGGGCCCCATCTGAGACCCTGGCTGCTCGCTGAGCACACAGAAAGATTTCAAGCCTTCTATTGTTTTGAGTGAGCCGAAATCTTATTTCATTTTTCATGCACTCCGCACACAGAGATAGGATCAAAGCTTACATTCAGGCTTGTAGCCTCCAGTAATGTAGATTAGTGCTCAACATGCATATGGAGGGAAGAATAAATTTAGCCTGTTGTGCACAAGGAAGTCTACATGGGGAAAATACTGGAACTGGTTCATTTGAATGTACCATAGGAAAAAATTACCCTCCTGACAAACAAATGACAAAAATCTGAACACAAAAAGCACAACTCCTCAGAACAGGGATTACAAACAGGAGCATAAATCTTCATATTAAATTGTCCAAGTTCTCTACTTGGGTCAAACATGGGCACAAAGCCCTTCAAGACTCTAGAAGGCTCTTCATGCACTGTGCAAAAAACATAGATATGAAGCATTTTCCATTCTTCTGCAGCAACTTTTGTTTAAAAAGAAGTCCAAAAAGATGTCTTACATTGAGTCTTGGCTTTGTTATTCAGCAGATCTTTTTTTCTCTTCTTGGCAGCAACATCATAGTTTATGCTGTTGAAGAGATTCTCTTTGTTGTGATCATCTTTTTTACAAAAGCTGTAAATGACATAAAGCAAGGATTTTGTTTATTTCTGCATTTTGTTGAACACTATGTTTCCTGCAAGGAGAGAAAATACACAGGTTTTTATTGTGGCCTCCAAAGCTGCCTCCTTGTAGGCTGCCTCTGAGAAGAAGTCTCCATGCAGTTCCAGCATCCAGTAACAGTATGTTTAAAGGAACCTCTGATGCCTCAATTCTGGGCTAGCTAAGATACCCAGGACAGGAGCAGGTAACACAGATTAACACAGTTAGTGCTGGGACACTGCTGAGCAATAGTCTTTTCCACTCTTTAACCTATTTCTATCCTTAAGTAACACCATATCCTCCTAGTGTAGGAAGCAGATTGCTCTGAGCCAGTCAGACTGCTATGGAAGGACATATTTAGACATCCCTGAAGACATATATACGTACTCAAAACACTTATTAACAAAAAAGTTCCCACAAAATACTATTTCAAGCTTACAGGAAAAGCTTAACTGAGGTTCATATTTATGTGATAGTTCTCCAGACCCCACATAGTAGTGGCCATACAAGTTCACAGCTAGAATCTCTTGTCCAAGACTGCCCATTGCCCACTTCTGCTGGAGCTCTGCTGTAACTGTATTATTAGTGAAGGGAGCTATAACCTCTTATTTCCTTGAAGGGCAATGAAAGGCTATCTATAAAGAGTTTGTGCATCAACAGCCCCACATTCTGCAGACCTGCAAATCAATGATCCAAGCACAACTCGAAACTGAGAAGGCCTTGGGCAGCCAGACAGCTGCAGAGCTCCCTGGGGGTGGCAGGGGAGGGCAGAAGCACCAGGGGCTCTCAGCAGAGGCCCAGCACACAACCTGCTGCCCAGAGCTGCAGGGTGCCTTGCAGGCACCAGGGAGAAGACAGGCCATGCATCCAGGAGAACAAAACAGAGCTGTCACCACTGCTCTAGCAGCTTGCAAGGGATGAAACATGGCTGTCTGCAGGCCTAAACTCCAAGAAGGGTCCCAGGCACCTCACTGCACCTCTCAGCTGCTGTGACTCAGACAGCCCTGGAGCTCTGACAGCTGCCAAAACACGCTACTGCTGCTTGCAGCCCTGGGCAAACTTCCTCTGAGACAGCCACAAGGACCCTTACACAGCTAGGAGACTTCCTGTACAGGCCGTGTATTTACACTGCTTAGTCTCAAACAAAACCCAAACACGAGCACCATACCAAACACACCTCTAAGAGCTATTCAGCACAGTCCCCTGCTAAGGAATGAAACCTGTGGGACAAGAATTCTTCTTTCCCCTGTTCACTGGCTGCCTGCATGGCCACACCACCAGCATACAGAAGAGTCGAGCGACCAAGTCAGAGTTTCAGTCCCAGGAGGAACCCAGATCCCCTTTGGCATGATCCAGACAGGTGTTCTGGTTTGGCACCTGCACATGGCCTCAGAGGCAGAAGAAACCTCTCCCAGATTCAGAACACCATGACCCTCAGCTCTCCCTTCCTATTCCACATCCCCTCTGCAGGGCATCCAAGCTGTGGAGAAGGCACCACTGCTGTGGGCTCCACCACAACACTGCAGTAGGGGAAGATGTGAACAATATTCACAGAAACAACAATTTGGGGAACCAGACACTTCTGCCAGCTGCAGCTTGCTCAGAACCACCTAAACCTGAGAGCAGAACATCTCAACTGCTCATGTACCCCACCCATGTTTCTTCCCGCTGAGGGGACCAAAACCTGAAAACCGAATAAGGCAGCAAGGAAGAAGCTGTTTTGGAATATCCAAGCTCATATTTTATCATGGTTGCACAAAATCAATAGAGGGTCAGGTTAACACACCCCGTGCAGTGGCAGAATCTGAGCCCAAGATGGATCTGCTTTAAATCTTACATGTCAACAGCACACCCTTGCCTGTTGACTTCCTACTGAATGACTCTGTAATCTGAAACCACCATAACAGCAGCAGTGGCCGAACTCCAGCATGGGAGGCAGATTATTTCCCTGTTTATGTACTGCCAGGTTTCCACACACTTCTCCAGGGCATCTTGACAGGTTGAACAGTTGGGCACCTGGACCTAGCACTGCAAGAACCCCAGTCCGGGGCCAATATGTCACCTCCTTGCTTCTAAATGGGAAAAGGGATGTACAAGCCCATGCTAAACTCAGTATTTCCAACACACTGCCATCAGCCAGACATTTTTCTACCTATTTATAAATTAAAAACCTAAACTTTTTTTTTTACTTGCAGCTTGAAGGAGAGCAGGAGATACCTGCTACGTAAGCCTCCTTGCACAATAATATCTCAGCAGTGGCTCACAGCAAATCCCTTCTTACACCAAGTCCCTTTGTCATGGGTATTTCTGACCCATCCCTAGGCCCGGTGGCAGCAATCCCAACCCCGGCAGCACACAGATGAGGAGAAGATGCAGCTCTGTGAGAAAAGTTTGGTTTTGACAGGAGCGATCTGGCCCGAGCCCACGCCACCCACGCGCTGCAAAGCTTCCTGCCCGCACCATCTTTGGGGTTTGTTGATGTTTTGCAGCCAGATTAGTCAAGCAGCACGTAAGGTATATTACTCATGGCCTGGGGAGGATTTACGGCTTCAGACACATCATCCTTCCCAGCCTGAGACCAGGAAGCCCCAAACAAGGTTGATTTCGCGGGGGAGGGTGGGCAGCCACCTCCAGGACCCCCGGGAGACACCCGGCGATGCTCCGCGGGGGCAGAGCCCTCTGGCCACGAGGCAGGTGAATGGTCCATCTTTTTTCTCGATTTTTCGTCACCTTCCATAGCCGTAAGGACGGCCCGGCCACCTGGGGAGGAACAGCCTCCCTAGGGATGTGGAGACCCCGCCGGGGGCTGAGTGACCCCCGTTCGGAGCCTCCTTTAGGCCCGGAGGGACCGCCGAGCCATTCCGCCGGCAGGGCCGGGGACACCCAGACAACGACCCCGCTCCGCCGACACCGGAGCGTCCCCTGAGCCGGCCCGGGGCGAGGGGCCCCGTCCGCCCCTCACAGCTCCCCCCGCCCCGGCACCGCGCCCCCTGGCGGCACCGCCCGCACCGCCGCCGGTACCTGCTGATGTCGCCCACGAAGCCACCGCTCTTCTCGTCCAGGAAGCGCGTCCAGCCGTCGGCCGTCTTCACCCAGCTCTGCCCGGGGGAGCGCCAGTCCTGCCCCAGGAACGGCATGGCGACGGCACCGAGCGGGACCAACACTGGGACTGGCGGCGGCGACTGGAGCGGTGCGGGGCAGATCGGGACAGTACCCGGAGCGGTGCGGGGCCAACCAGGGCAGTACCCGGAGCGGTTCAGGACAGACCAGGGCAGTACCCGGAGCGGCGGCTGGAGCAGTGCAGTGGCTGCGGTCGCGCTCCGCGCTATTTATGCGGCGGCGGCGGGCGCGTGTTGCCGGAAGCGCGGGCCGGCCCCGCCCCCCCGCACGTGGCCGTGTTTATCGGGGCAGGCCCCGCCCCTCTGCCCGAGCCCCGCGCGCGTGCGGAGTTCTGGGCTGTGCGTGGCGGCTGTGTAGAAAGCATTGAGTGCAGAATACAAACAAACGTAAAAATAATGTTTCATGTGTATCTCAAATGCCATATATGGCTCCCATATTCCAGTTATTGGTACATAAGATAGAAATATTTATGCAGGCATGTTTTCATGGGCTTATAAATATGCTTTAAGTATTTACGTGTTGCAACGTTGTACCATATAATAGTATATAATAGTGTAATATGTAATATATGTATTGCAAAGTTATCTTTATAGAAACACACGGAATCGAAATCCTGCCCTGCAAAGGGGGTTAAGCCAGGCAGATCCGTGTCACTGAAAATACTGTCATCCTTTTAATGAGGATCACTCGGTAGCTCTGCAGCGCGGTTGGGTTCGATCTGCAGAAGCAGATGGAGAGAAAAGTGCTAGGGAAGGCAGACGCGGGATTTCTGCTGCCTCTTTTAAAAGCCATCAATTTAGAATCTTATAAAACAAACAGAATAAATATATTACATATTGGTTCTACATAGAGAACACTATATTAAAAATATTATATTATGGAATGCTTTCTAAATGTATGCTTTATATATATTTATATTTGTAATTGTTCATGTATATATAACATTTTATGTATCTGGTTTATAGATTCATGTGGGCTTATATGTGCTATAGTTTTTCATTTTACATTGTTATTTATTTTCTTATTTTATAGATAAATATATATGACCGAAAACTATATAAATATATATAAGACAGTATTATATATGAAATATACATGCTGTTTACACATAGTTTATTTGGTGCATGTACCAGCACTTTTTAGTAAAACTGTTACTATTGAACATTAAAACCAGGCTTTTTGCCAGCCCAGGCTGAGGGAGTACCTTCCCAGCTAAGAATGTGCTATGGCACATGGTGTAAATATAGGAGATTTTGTATTAGGATTCTGACATATTTGCCCTGTGCTATGGTATATGTATCTTAATACATATATTATCTTAATACATATATTATGGTTTTGCCGAGACAGTGTTATTTGGGGACACTGTGCATGGGGTGTTCTGGGTGTGTGGGAGCAGCTCCAGTCCCCCGGGAAGGGGTGGGTGGCTGTCAGGACAGGCAGCCACCGGCATGGCCTGGCCTGTGCTTGGGGCTGAGGGCTGAAGGGACGCGGGGAGCGGGGCCGGGGGGATAAGCTGTCCTAATCCCGTCATGTTGCAGCCGTTCCGTCTGTGCTGCCACCGCCGCGGGGCCCTCGGCAACGTCTGCTGCTCGCAAGTGACAGTGTTACGTATTTACCCTCAAAAACCCAGAAAAACCCTAATATAAACGAGCCCTGGAGGTGTGGGGAGGGTTGCAGGTGTACATGCAGTAATGCTGGGGAGAGCTCCCTGCAGCACCTACTGATGCAGGAAGCTTCACCCCAGGTGTTGGATGCCCCGGCCACCCCATCTCGCCGTCCTGCTGTGGCTCACCGGTGTAGGTGTTAAGCTGTTATAGCAGCTAAAAGCAGCCGTATCTGAAGGGTTCTTGCAGCCCCATGGCACAGTGTGTTTGAGAGAGTGGTGAACCACAGTGGATGTGGAAGTTAAAATCCAGACATGAGAGCCTTGGGGCTGAGGTCTCTTCCTTCTGCTCAGCTAATCCACCCCCACAGAGAAGTGGTCTCACCTTCTCTTTCAGGCAGCGCCAGCTATATTGTTTGAGCTGCAAGATTGCTTTGAGCTGCAAAATCATCTCTGGCTTTTTTCTTCAGCAATTTAAATGCCCTAAGCATCTTTCAACAGTATCACTGCAGGTGACACCTCCTTCCACACATCAGGAAACTCCAGAGTGGAGCAGATCTGCAACAATGGAGATGCTTGGGGTAAGAGCACCTCTTGCGACCCTGAATGGCTGTGGTCACCTGGCACTACACCCTGCCCTGCAGAACGGGTGTGCTGGTTTTGGCTGAGGTAGAGTTAATTTGCCTCACAGTGGCTGGTCTAGGGCTGTGTTCTGGATTTGTGCTGAACACAGGGTTAATAAAGCAGTGATGTTTTTGTTTTTGCTGAGCAGGACTTAGACAGAGCTGACGCCATTCCTCCTTTTTGTACGGCCAGACTGGTGAGGAAGTTGTGGGTAATGGGAGGCTGGGAGGAGACACAGCCAGGTCAGGTGACCCAAACTGACCAAAGAGATATTCCAAACCATATGCTCATGCTCAATCAATTAAGTGGGGGGAAGAAGGAGGAACGGGGGGATGTTTAGAGTAATGGTGTTTGTTTTTCCAAGCAACTGTTTTGCATGATGGAACCATGTTCCTGCTCTCCTGGAGACGGCTGAACACCTGGCTGCCTATTGGAAACAGTGAATTAATTCTTGGTTTTACTTTGCTAGTGTGATTGGATTTTGCTTGCCTTATTAAATTGTCTCTATCTCAACCCACAAGTTTTCTGGCTTTTACCCTTCTAATCCTCTCCCTGATCCTGCGGGTGGGGGAGTGGTGAGCAGCTGCTTGGGGCTGGGTTGCTGGCTAGGGTGAAACCATGACAGTGGGTTCAGCCAGGCAGAGATCCATGTCACTGAAAATACTGTCACATGTCACTGTCACTGAAAATACACATCATTAAAAATGTGGATCACTTGGCAACTCTGAAGTGCAGTTGAGCCTGATCTGCAGAAGGGGATGAAGCGAGAAATAAGGGCTAGGGAAGGCAGATGCAGGATTTAATTTCTTCTGTCTCTTTTAAAAGCCATTGTGATCTGTGATGATAACCCACAAACACCATCAGCCCTTGTGAGCAGCCAGGGAGCTGCCAGTGGACCGCAACAGGCAGTCGACTGCTGACTGAAAGCACTGTGTCAGGCCATGACCAGTGCGAGCTGCAGGTTCAACAGAGCAGGTGGTGTGTTAAAAGCTTTAGAGATTTTAACATGCTTTGGCAGGAGAGCTGCCACCACTGGCAATGTAGTGCAACCTGAGTCAATGGTAAAAAAAATTGTGACTGAAGAAAACCCAACAAAAAAACCCAGAGTGAAGCTAACTGTGCAGACGTACAGGTGCAGAGCCAGGGTTGGGCAGACATTGCAGAAATGGTTCACAGAAAGAAATAGGAAATACTGCTCCAGAGCACAGACTCTTTTCCCACAGGCCAGAATAGATCTTCTCATGGCTGAGCTGCTCTGCTCCTCCTCCTCCTGCTGGGCACAGTAGTAATGGTCTGCATGGAGCAGGTCATGGAGGGGTGGCTTTCTTGAGGGCCTCTCCAACAGTATGCTTCCACACTGGGATGTTGCAGGGCAGCAGCTTCCATTATTTACTTCAGCCTTTACTTAGGAGGTACCATAGGTGCTCAAACTCTGCCCTCAGTCCTCCACAGAGCATTGGTATGCAGAGGTTAACGAGCAGGGACAAACCCATGTGCATGCCTGGGAAGGTGCAGGGATTTGTAAAGCAGCTGGTGGAGGCATTGCCCTCGGTTTTGCCCAAAGCTGCTACACCTGTATCTGATCATGACTGTGTTTACAGACCTGGGAATCAGCGGCAGAGAGATTAAAAGCAGCATGTTTAGCTGTGAAAGGAGAACATCCTTGCCCTATACCAGTATGGTAGCTCATGTGGGTCCCTTGCTGCAGCATGTCCATCACAGCTGGCAACTGTGGAAGCAAACTACATGAGCTGTGTGCTGTGCATGTGTGCACCAAGTGTTGCACAGACATCAAAGCAGCCCCTTACATACTCTCCTGGGCTCCAGCACACAACCCACCTCCCCCACCCTGAACTCCTTCAAGGGTGGCCTCCTCTTGCCAAGGAAGGAGTTTTATCTCAGGGCACATGGAACAGCTCTTGGGTGGCTCTGCCATTGCCCAGTGCTGGTTGGAGCCAGGAGGAATTCACCACACCACAGTTTAAAAAAAAAAACAAACCCCAAACCCTGTTATTTTTGAGACAAGTTGGTACCAGGGTGACATTGCGAAGTGGTCACAGGTTGCAGCTGGGAGTGGACACAGTCCTGGTGCTGCCGCCCTGCATGGGGGGTGGTGAGGACTTTATTCTAGCAGTATCTCAACTTCAATCTTTATAGACTCATGGTCAGCACATAGGGATACCACAGGTCAAAACTAACTGTGCAAATCAGCTCTGGTTGCAAAAGTGGGCACTGAGGCTGGGGGTGAAGGGTGCTGCACTGGGCAGTGCAGAGCAAAGCCTGGCAGCATTGGTTTGCAGAAAGGCTATGGGTGATGTGACCCATGTGGGTTCCCACAGGTAAGTGGACATCAGGAGAATTATTGATGTGGTCATCACATTATCAATGTATGCATTAAAGGATACATTTCCCATATAAGAATAAAGACAGAAACATTTTTTTTAGAGCAAACTGGGCAGCAAATCCTTATTTGCCACATCTTACAGGATCCTGCTCATGCAGGACTCAGGCCATCCCAGATGTGCTCCCACCATCTGATGAAGAGGCGTAAGGAACCCACGTTTGGCTGTGGCAGCCTGTGCTCTCAAACCTCAGAAACAAACATATTCCTCTTACCTAAAAAATGATCCAGCTGACAGATACTTCCTTAGAGAGACAGATCTGGTAGCCTCTATGCCCTTGTCATTCCCAGCTAGGCATGCTGGCAGCTGAGTTAAGTGTGCTGTGGCTCACGCTGCTGTGGGAGGTTTTGCCATCTGGGAAAACCTTGTGGTGATGGCATCTCACCTTGAGGACAGTGAGTCATGGTATGGCCCAAGCTTTATTTTATTATACCTCTGTTTCCTGAAAGTAGCAAATCACTGAGAGCAAATGCCAGAAATAAGCTTGACTCACTGGCCTGTGTGCTCCAGGGATACTTTAGGGGAGATGGTTTTACCCCGGGGCTCTCTGGATGCTCAGAGGTGTCCTGTGGAGCCTTATCTTTCAAAAAATTTAGTAGCTTTTCTCTGGATCAGGTCTTCCTTTGTCCTTAGGCATGGGAGGGGATCCTCATGCCCCTCCCTATTAGCCTCCTGGAGACTACCTGGTAGATCTGGGTCTGTTGAGGCACCCAACAATGGTTCCCTTTGGGATCCTTTCAGGAGAGGGATGCCACACAGACACCAACGGCATAAATACCTCTCACCATGGAATCCTGATCTGAGCCTTACCCAGGCCTGGGCTGAGCACAGGTCTAACAGCAACAGCGGCACCCGGTGATGTCTGCTGTTCTTCTCATCTTCAAAGCATTAGCTGGTGGGAATTAATCCTCATACCAGGCAGGCAAGTCTCATGACTCTCTCTCCACAGAGAGGCAGAGTAAATGATGTGATGAAGGGTCAATCAGGTCACAGCTGCGATGAAATCACAGCAGTTCCTGCCTGCCCGACCCGTGACCATTAGACCTTATGTACTCATCAAGGAGGTAGCTGGCATGCAAGGATGTGCAGAAGCCAGCCTCTCCTCTCCAGGCAAGTTGCACAGCCTGCAGGGAGGTGCTGGGCCATGAGTCACCTTTGAAAGCAGGTTCCAGTGTTAGATGAGGTCGAGGAGTCGCTGAGTGCATCCTCCAATGACTCACTCCAAGGACTGGCAGTACAGGGGCACCCAGTAAAGGGTGCTGAAAGGCTGAGCAAGGTCAGAGTGCCAGACTTTTTCTTTGTTGCCTTTTGAAAGTCTGAGCTTAAAATTTTAACCCTCTGGATGTGATCTTGGCTGCTGATATTATGGTGAGAGAGCCATTTGTGTTAGTCACTAGTGGGAACTTAAGCCAGGACACTGGCCCCAAGGGCAGCCAGCTGCTGCTGTACCTTGGGTGAGTTACTTGATCTCATAGGGAGAAGCCTGCTCCACACTGAAACGGGAGCAGTGCTGAGCAGCAGCTCCTTGGGAACCAGAAGGAGAGGAATACAGTTTCCTGGGCAAATACCTGTAAGGGGGTTTGGTGTGAAAATAAAAAGCATTTAGGAGAAGTAAAATGATACTTTTGTGAACTTCAGTTCACAAAAATGTACCCCTTAAACACAAGGTGATGTGCTTAGACAATAGAGAGGAGAAAGCCACAATAGTACTGACAGTTCCCCATGCACAAAAGACAAACAGTGGGGTGTTGTCTGAGAGCCAGCTTCTGTGTTCGTTGCACGCAGTGGGCCAGCCCATCCTCCCTCTTCCCTGTGCTGTAGGAAGATCTAAAGGAGGCAGGAGGCTGGCAGCAAAATAATGTCAGCAAACCAACTGAGAAGAGGAGCAGCCCAAGGGACATGTATCTTGTCAAATTAGAAGTATATCTGGGAATTATTCCTTGCTTATAGTAAACTGTGCATGATGTAGCTGACAACAGGCTTTGGGATATGATTTCATAGAAAATATATATTTTCCATGTGGAAGGGTGTCTCCACCCCCTGCTCACTGCATGATGCCCAGGATTTTGCAGTCAGGAGCTGTTAGTACTGGACATTCAGTTCCACAATGCAGAGGATACGGAGTACAGAGCTACAGTGGGCAAGAGGCCAGCGGCGTCTGAACCGGCTGTGGCAACAGTCCTGCAGGATGCAGGTTTCACTGTGGGACAGCAACAAACCAAGCCAAGAGCTGGATCAGCATCAGGGCCTCCCCAAGGTCCACAGCAGTGTGTGTGCTGCACTGCCTGTGCTGGGGAGAGCAGAAGGCACTGAAAGGCAAGTTTGAGGGTATCACACCTGCAACAATCAAGTCAGCAGTGGGGTTGGCTTGGCCTGGCTTTGTAGTGCAGGTGAGGGTTGATCTCCTGGAATCATCAATGACCTGTAATTATCCTGGGGACATCAAACAGTGGCCATGCCTCTCATCACTTCTGTCTTCTCTTGATCACGGCTGTGGTTCTTACAGTAAGCCTGAAGTTTGTTCTTGGTGCTGCAGTGTTATCTGTGGCTTTTGTGGCCCCTGTGTAACAAGCACTGCTGCCTGGTTGCCCACAGCCTCAGGGCACCCAATTTGATGACCCAAATTCTTCATTTTTTACCCCAATTGCTGGTATTCTCTGGATGCCTGCTGCAGGGAGGTGGTTAATGTCAGTTACTCCCTTTTGCAGCCTTGTTGCATCTTCATTTTCCTGTCTCTTAAAGTGATTCAGAGCCTTCCAAGGTGGAAAGATGGTTCAAGCCAAGGGCAAGCCTGCTACAGAGGACAGATGTCCCTGGAAGGGAAGGTAGGAACACAGATGGAGGGAATGGAGTGTAAAATTTCCACCCTTCTGTCCCTCCAGCAGCCTGCAGAAAGCAGCTGTTTCCATCGTGTGAAGAGTCATCCCTGGGCAGGGCAGTTTCTGAAGGTGAGAGGTGGCCCCAGGCGAGGTCTGGGAAGGTGCCAGGGCATTACAGCCCTGCCCATCAGGCATGCTGCCTGCTCCAGGCCTCCACTCAACATGATGAGAGAGAAAATCCAAAGGTAACCCCTTGCTGTTGGACCACACAGCACATTTACCCTCCCTCTTAGGCCCTGAAAAGAGCTATTTCTCTCACTGTGCACATTTCATGTGCATGCTACAGGAAACAATGTGGGGGAAGCAGCCTAAGAAGTTGTTCCTGGCTGGCTTTGAAGGTATCCCTTAGCTGACCCTCTTGTCCCTTAGATATTTCTAACCCAGAACTACCTGTTTTACAGAACAGATCATTTTTCCATGTGTGAGAAAGCCCTCTCCTGCACCAGCAGGTTCTTTCCATGAAAGCCAGAGCTTAACTGCTCAGTCTCAATGAAGATCCCACAGAAATTTCTCTGGCTGCTCACCTCTGTTTCTGCAGAAAGTTCCAGCCTGGGTTGCTCTATATTTTGCTTGCTTCAACACCACCCTGGCAGAGTCAGTGGGACACAGTGAGCATCCCTGCCTGAGAGAGGAGCTCTGGATAAAGCTGCGCTGGGGTAGCTGCGTCTTGTGGGTGGCCAGTGCCCTGTGCAGCCACGGGAGCTGGTTGCAAGGGGCAGCAGGGTGATTTGCTGTGTAAAAACCCCTGTGGAGGGAGGAGTGTGGTTATTAGAGAGTTCCGATCCTCCACCCTGTCGGTAGGATACAAAACTTTTCCTAAACACAGCCTGTCCAGCCGCATTCCTGAAGCACACATTCCTTGCCAGCAGAGCTCACCCAGAGTGTGTCCAGGAATAGCACTGCAGCTTCATGTGGGACCTCTCCCAAATACATCTTTAATTGAACGGGACCACTTGGCCCATGTGCTTGAACTCAGACCAGGACCAGTATTGTAATTACTGGTCTTCTTGCCATTTTCTTCCAAGGCCATCTATTCTTTTTTTCTCACATCTATGACTTATAAGCATCACTATTTCAGCTTTGTTTTCTGTATCACTGTCCTCTTTTGGGCTGCCCTTTGGGGCAGCATGGGTGCTAGTGACCGGGGACACTGGTGGAGTCACCTTCTTGAGTTAATATAGTTAAGGCTTGTTGTTGTGCAGCTGGAGGTATTAATTTCTGTCTCTGAAGCCACATAGCTGAGATTCAGCTGGCTATTCGTAGCCACAAAGAATGCTTTGCTGGAAGGAGAGTTGCTGGCTTTCTGATTTTTATCGTAAGCCTTGTGATAGCTGGCTTTCTCTTGACAGCACCAATATCTGGAGCATAGTTTTGGGGTGAGAAGCTCAGCTTTCAGTTTAAATCCAGAATCACATTTGAAGCCCTGACAATTGCAGAGGAGATACAAAGTAACTTCCAAGCATGCTCCCATGACTCAGAAAATGCAAATTACCCTGTATTTTGGTTAAGAAGACAGTCGAGGAAGAATATTATGTTTCTTAAGGCTGCACAGTCGTCCTTGAGTACTTGGCACTGGCAATCCCAGGGAAAGATGCCAGTGTATCAGGCCTTTTTGTTATGGAGAAGCTTATGTGTAATTTTGAGAACCAGAACTGCAGGGATTTAGGTGTCCTGAAATAGGTGACAAACTCTTCCTTTCACTACTAGGCCATGCTTAAAAGGGCACACTTGCTCAGTGGGCCACCTCTCATGGCCAGGACCTTCCAGAGGAGCATGTAGGAGGCATCATACTAGGCTGGCTTCTTTCCCTTGCTCTGCTTATCACTGCCCATAGGCAACCTTAGGGCCAGCACTCTTAATGTGAATACATACAAGTAAGATATTTTTGTAATACTTTGCTTTTCTTATGAAGAATTGTATGAAAATTGAACTTTTTCTTACCAGACCTCCTGCTGAAGGCCCACTGCACATCTGAGTTTTCCCCTTCCAGTAGGTACTGAAGACATAACTTACAGGCTTTGGCTTCCTCTCTCTCAGACTTGGTATTGCTCCAGTAGAGGCAAAGAGTTTAGGGCTCAGCAGCAACAGCTCTAAATACTTATTTTGTGCTTCTCTGTGCTGTGTGCAGATGTAACCACAGTGGTCAACCCCTGCTTTCAACTTCCCCTTAGGTGCCTTGTGATGTTTACATGGTGTGTAGTGTTCTGCAAGCATCAGACAAACAGAAATAAAAATCACTGTTGGTTTGCTTTTTAAGAGTAACCCCTGGAGTCAACAGCCATTCACTCCTTGTAACCTTTAACTCTCACAACATGAAGGGGCTTTACAGAAGAAATAAATAGAGTACCAACTTAGGGTTCCGATGTGTTTTCATATGAAAGCATTAAAGGTCTAAAAGCAGCATGAGAATGAAGCAATAAAGCATCTGGACTTTCTTGGCCAGGCATGGAGTTGAGCATGCCTGATTTTTCCAGAAAGCAAGTGGATTTGCAGAGAAAAGTGCCAAGTAGTCACAGCAGCATCACTGTTATTACAGGATGGATTTTTCGGCACACACTGTGCTGAAATGATGATGGGTGGCTACTGCATTTTTGAGAGCTCTTTGTTTTTCTGCACTTTGTGGGAACTCAACTCTTAGAAGACACTGGAAAAGGGGAGGCAGCCCAGAGATAGCCCACGATAGATGCTCTGCAAAATGTTTTTCATCAGTCCAGAGCTGGTAGCTGCAAAGAAAGGGCACAATACTGATACCTGCAAAGGGAGGAATGAATTCAGAGTATTTCTTTGGCTGCAATATCTTTTCCAAGCCTTAGCTGAGAAAGAGACAGTCTT
Organism: Horornis vulcanius; assembly: GCA_013401035.1. Classification (NCBI taxonomy): domain Eukaryota; kingdom Metazoa; phylum Chordata; class Aves; order Passeriformes; family Scotocercidae; genus Horornis; species Horornis vulcanius. The sequence continues at coordinate 30,814 of VZUA01037355.1, forward strand.
CTCCTTGTAAAATAGAAGATCTAAGTAGTACCAGGTCTATATTTATAAATACATATCTAGTGGCTTGTTTTTTAATTTTGAAAATATCACTAAAACTGCAGGAAATAATAAAAACCTGCTGCTTTGAGAGCCTTCCCATCCAGAAGACAAATTCTGTGTCTTACTAGAATTATACAGCCTCATGCTGAGTTGCTCATCTCAGCACTTGAGTGATGGGCAGAAGGTTTTTTTAGAGAGTATCACAGATTCCTTTCACAAAGGTTGAGGAACAAGCTGTGATAATATCTCCAGGCCACAAAAAGGCCCCTTTATATTCTGCAGAGTTTCAAATGGTTGGGGTTGATGGAAAAAATTATTTTATCTGGGCCATAAGAAAATTGTGATACAGGACTGCAGCATAACTCAGCAAACTCAGTGGGTTCATAATTCAGATGTCCAAGCAGGCCACCTGCATAGCTGGAACATCGATTTTGGTGTTTTTTATTGGCAAGAGCTGCTTCACACTGAGAGCCTCTGAGCTCTGCAGAAGCAGTTAGGTGCTCTACCCAGCCATTGCAAACCAGTCCTAAAGTGAGAAAAAAGTTACTTGTCATTCTTTGTTGGCTCATGGTAAGATATGTAAGCTGCCACATTACAATTAAAGGCCAGTTGAGGAGAAAATTTTGTTTCTCTAATCCAAAATGCATGACGTGGCCCAGGAGAGGACTTTTCTTCTGTTTTACGATAGCCAAGATGCAAAATGGCCTGGGTTTAACAAGTCCCTGGGCACAATGAGAGCTGCCAGAATGCTGTGGCTCCATGCTTCTTGTGTGCACCAGCTGTAGAGTGAAGGAATTGGCCTCCCACTCAGTCAGATTACCTTGGTTCCACTGGAGTCAGAAGTCTGTTCTCAGGACAGGTATCCTGACTCAGCTCACAGGCAGGAAATTCTTAAATTTTAGTAATTAATGTCAAGAACAAATTTATCAGCTGAGCCTGTCCCATCCTGCTCTTTAGGTTACGGGTTCCTGGAAGCAAGAGGGGTTTTTTTCAGATCTAAATTCTCCAATATGATTTCCCAATCATTTTTGCATCAAAAAAGGTGAGTCCTCCTAAGTTTGCACTTAACTTTAAGGCTCTCCTGCTCTAACTCACCAGGCATTTGCCTAGGCTAGGTGGGACACAATATCTGTATCCTCTGAGAGTTCAAAACAGTCTCCTCTTGTGCTGCCGGAACAACTAATGTGGCATCTGCAGCTGCTGTTGGCAACTTTCCCACTGATATCAGTGCAGCAGGTTTTGATCTTAAATTTGCAGCGTATGTCGCTAAAGAGCACTCTAGCTTGAAACTCTGTAGTGGTTCAAATGAGACTTTTTCTTAGAGCTGCAGTCTCCTTCCTCCATCTCTGCTGCCTGGAGGCAGAGCTGGTGGTCAAGAAAAAAGATTTCCCAGAAGATATTGTGCGTGTATTGGAGGGTGGAGAGCACTGTGCAGTGTATGCTGATTTTAAAGTGTGACCACTGTAAGTTCACCAGCTGGAGCACAGGGAAGGGCAACACTTCTGGATCCAAGTTTAGTGAACAGCTATTCCATTGAACATGAAACTCATGTAAGTGCTTATAGCATCCACCTTTTGGTAGAATATCTGGCAAGAATTGCAGCAAAAATAATTTCAGATAATACAACTGAGGCTAACTTAATGGAGAAAAAGCCTGGAAAACTTTTTTGGAAGGGGATGTGTTGCATGTACCTATATATCTATATCCATTACGGGAAGGACATTAGCTCTGGTGTGGGAGGGTAATGACAGACACATGGGCCCTGACGGAGGCCCTGTCATGTGTCTGTGGAAAATACGAATCATCCAAGGCAGCGTGTGTAGTGTAGGAGAATTAGGAAACCTTGAAGAGGTGACAGCTGATTAAACAGCTGAAGTTTTAGATCTCTCTGAGCTATTTGGTATGCAAAGATACATCATAAGACAGCTACCTTAAGCTGCCTGATACCAGTTTTTTCACCCTGTTCCCAGGCACTGGTGCTTACCTTGTACAAAGCTGTTACTGTTTAGTCTGTGCAGAAACAGCCTTTGTCATCATATTGGTGTCTAACTCCTCCAGCTAAATTAGATCATTGTAGCACTGCAGACAATATACAACCCTGCAAGCCAGATTGTAAATTTATTACTTTTCCCATAAAGCTAATTTCACAATGTCTTTGAAGCAAGCCTCCTTGCTGTCTTTGAAACAGAGCATTTAAGTTGAAGAAAAAAAGGTAAGGTAAATTCAACTTAAAATCTTCAGACCCAAGATTAGCCCCAAAGCATTAATGTCATCAGAGTAAGAAATCACTCTATCTTCTGGTGTGGTTTCACTGTAGCTGAAAAGTTAAAGAATGACTGATACCATGAGAACAGTTGATCCCTTTTCACCCTTCCCCAGTGCTGGGATTTGTGCAAGATTACAGTCAAATATATTTCTCAAGAAAAGTCTACAGGGGATACCACTCAACTCCCTTATCTTGATGGACCTTCAAAGCCATTCTCCATCCCAATACCCAGCCTTATCTGTATATAAACAGATATGCTCAGTGCATCTCTGGGCCATCTTCCCCACAGGGTCACATTGTACAATCATCAGCTGTTTCAGCAGAAGTCAGTGTAAAACCAAAATGGCTGAAAGATTTGTAGGCTGTAAAGAAGGGACAAAATGCAAAGCACAGATGGATGCTATTCCCAGAGAGGATGGGAATGCGTGGGGGGATAATTTGTGCTCTGTGTTGATCCTTCTTTACTGAGACGTATGGGGTTTGGAGGGCTCCAAGGGAGCCTTGGGTAAAGGCTTGGGGGTTTAGATGATGTCAATTATGCCATGAATTTGTGAGCCATTGCACACTATTAGAAAAATCACAGTCCCTCTAGAAAGGGAATCCATTTTCTGTCCTGGTGGGAGCTGAGGTATGGAGAGCAGAGGATTCCTGCACTGATCTGTCTGACTAAGCTGACATAATAGGCTTCACATCAGTAAGTCTGAGGTAGACAGTAATTGCAGTAATGTGGGCTTAGTGGTGAAAGCACGGATCACCACAGGTACACCCCAGCTGTGAAGAAGGGCATTGTCTCTTTTTTTTGCTCCTCACCACATAGGACTTCATTCTATAATTTAAAACTGTAGTGTGATTGGCACCACAGATCAGAACCAACAGATGAAACGAAACCTGATAGCCCCTCCCTTCTTTTTAAAATAATATTCCAAAAATATCCCCCTGTTTCGCAGGCACGGATATCACAAAGGGCAGAAGAGGACATCGTCTCCCAGATTTTCTCCTTCCTCCATCTGTAGCCTATGTGTTGTCTATACAATGTGCCTAAATATTTCTATCATTAACAATAGAAAGTAGAAAGAAAAAGGGGCAGTCTCTCAGCAGGCAAAATGTCTGGCTGCCATATTTCCACCAGTAAAAGGTTAAATTCAACTGTATGACATTTTTCATGAAGTTCCTGCTTTCCAGGGAAACTCTGGGGCTAGAAATATTAAGAGGTTGCTACAGTTGTGATGGTACCTCAGTGTGCCCCAGGAGGAAGGATTTTTGTTTCTCTGCTTTTCTATCCTTTTCTGTGGGCTGTCCTTGTGAGCCACTTAAAGTCTTCTGTGGTGCACCAGCATCAATAACTCTCATAATATACCAACTTTCTTCTCTGGGATGGTAACTCCAGTGCTTCCCGGGGATTTTGTTTTTAACCAGTGAATGGCTCATACAGTTGGCAGCATAAAATGCATTAACAACAGGTTCCATCATGTTTAACGGGGATACTAAAAGGTAGCCCTGAATTATGCCCCTTCACATGTAAACCTAATTTTCTGACGAACCACATTCATGGTTTTAATTTACTTTATCCTGTATGGCCTATCAGCAGCAGTCAGTCTGGTAGCAAGTTATATGATTTTTATCTAAAAAAACCCACACAGAGATAACATACAGGACTGGGACAAACTAAGTTGATGTAAAGGACATTCAAAACAATAAAAAATGAGCCTGCACATGAAAGTTTTAAAGGATGCAACTGATTCCTGCAAATAAACTGTATCAGTCAGACCATTGTTCTGGTTTGCTGGACTAACAGAGTTGGAAAAAAACCTCAAGTGGCAGATACCAGATTTTTGGCCTAGAATGTGCTTCTTGGACTAAATTCCAAGACTAAAGTACAATTCCAAAGGCAGGAGCTTATCCAGTAATGGGTTGATTTGTTCCTCTGCAAAGACTTTTACCAGTGAACCAGAAGGACATCTTTTCTCAGAAAACACTGCTGTGAACTTCAGAGGCTTTGTGTTATATCCAGTGTTCATCTCTCTGAAATGTTGGACAAAAATACTCCATCCAGAATAATAAGATAATTGTCTGTAATTTAGCATATTTAGCAATCTGGTCTTAAAAGTCATCAGACAGTTCATGGGAGGACTTAGCCCCTATTACAGACAAACATGATGTGTGTTTTAGTGGTGCAGGTAGCACTAGAACTGCCCCCTCTCAAAGAAGGTATAACATTATGCCCCATACAGAATTGGCACAGATCTACTGAGACTGGTATTTGGAGAAGAATCCTGCTGCTCCTCTATTACATGTTCCAGACACTTTTCATTCCCTCCCAGATAAAATGCCCTGCTGATCTAATGGTAGAATTTGGCTCTTAAAACTAGAAAGCTCCAACTGTAGCCAAAATAATATCCTAAAATAGAAAGAAAAATGAAAAACCAGAAATGTTGTTTTCCTTTTTCAAAAGTTTCAGCAGGAAGCTAGCAGTGAGAAACCACTAAAGTGGCTCTCTTCCAGCTACCTCTCCCAGTCTGGTCATTGCCTGAAATACTCAAAAGATCCCTCATCTAAGGTCCAAAGGCACCTTGGTTTCATGCCTGTGTCTCCGGTATCTCTGGAAACCACCTTAAGTTAATTGAGCTCAGGATTTGGTCTTCTGTATGAATCAGTTTTAGGGAAGCTGACAGCTACAAATCCCTGTGTTTTTGTTCTGATGAAAACAGCCTGAAGATCTAAATTTAACAGTTGGTTTCACAATGCTTGCTTTTGACTGTAAGTAAAATCACCCTGGAAAAATAGCTTAGAATAGGAAGAGATATGTTTTCTAGATGCTGGAAAAATGAATCAAAAAAAGCAAGCATGACAAATTTATCCTCATTCACAATTTAGGTTGCTTTTTACTCTCTGCTCGGTATCTTTGGATAAGTGCTGTGAATAAAAATGACACTAGTTACAGAGGAGATTCATAATTTCTGACCCCATTTCAGAGGAAGATGTAGCACATATCTGTGGCGTTCAGGTCACGGAAAACAGTGCCTGCAGATCAAGTCTGTGTTGTGAATTTTTTTTTTCACATGAGGAAACCAGACAGAATATTTTCCAAGATGAAAAATATTCTTCATGCACACATTTATTCTGATGAATTTCTTCTTGTGGACAAATTATCCCTTTCACTTACCCTATGGTCACATTACAACACTTTAGCAATATAAAGAGACCATAGAGTGGATGTAAATATAATTTATAGTTGAAGAATGCCATAAATCACCTGCACATTATGAGGCAATATAATGCAAATAAGACTGGGGGCTCTACAATGAAAATCTGCTCCCAAGAGTGACGAATGGCATCTTTTACTCAGCTTTTTGTACTTGAAACAATGTCTGCTTTCAAATAAGCCAGGATGAATTCCAGAGGATGACCTGAACCTGCTCCTCCTAGTGCCTTGTCAGCAGTTCACCACATTCTAGCCATGCAAATTCATGGAAGAAAGGAAGATGTTCATATGCCCCTGGAAACATGATTTTTATTTGGGAACATCCTGAACCTCAGATGCCAGCAGCAATTTTTCAGTCTAGCAATTACGGAAAAAGGCACTGCACTTATAAACTGAGAGCAGCAGAGACCAGCTACTTGAGAAATTACACACAGGCTTTTCTAATACAGTGCCACAGCCCTCCCCCCTGCCGTAACAGGAGATGTGGAGAGTGGACCCTCTGTGGCTCAGGGCCTGCCTTTGGCCGTGTCCTAGTGATCTAGGTGGTGACAAGTGTCCCCTCTCCCTGTGCAGGTGCATATCTGCATGGACACCTGTGAGGAACTGGTTGGGAAGTGGGTGCCAAGGGCACAGCTATGCTCCAGGCTGCTGTCTTGGGCTGAGTCCTGGGCCTCCCTTGTCCTGGGTTTCTTGGGGTGTCTCCCAGGCTGGTAGATGCTCAAGGGTGAGTCATCCTCATCTTGCAATTCCTTGGAAGCAGTTTACACTGCTTAACCCAAACCATCTGCCCACGGGTGGGGAGCGACACCACCTGTCCCCCAGCACTGTAAGCACCTTCTCTCCTGGAAAAGCTCCTCCTACATTCCCCAGGAGAGCTGCCGTGGGAGGGAGGGTCGGCACTGGGACAGGCGGTGCCTTGGCAGGCAGCTGGGTGTGGCCGGACGAGCCGTACTCACGGCAGAGGAATGCGAGGTGCCTCCCTGGGCGGCGAGGTTGCCCGTGGGTAGGCTCAGCACAGACAGTGCATTGCTCTGCCTTGCATGTGACAGGTGAGCAGGCAGTGTGGCATGAGGCTGCTCTCTGGACGTTGGTGTGGCCCATCGGAGAAGCGATGGGCTGGTGTCAAGCAGGATGTCTGCATGGATGCAGGATGCATGGATGCATGGATGCAGGATGCATGGATGCATGGATGCAGGATGTCTGCATGGATGGCCCAGTGGTCAGGTCTTTGTAGCAGTCCTGCCCGCTGTCCCACCCACTGCTGCTCTGCTCTGACCTGCTGTCTTACATCACCTTTCTGCTTTAGTTAAGTGTTTGGTCCTCAAAACAAATACAGCAATGAAAATAACTCTTTTTGTGTTGCTTCTTTACCACAATTGTGCCAGTCCCTTGGACCTTTAGTTCAGAGCAGACTGCAGCTTGTCTGGTCTGCCTCGTGGCTGCCTTGAGTGTCAGCTTCCTAATCCTGCCTGGCTCAATTCTGGTCCTGCTCTTTGGGCTTCAATCTGCTTTGCCCTGTTCACACTTTAACTAAAAAGAGAAGGTCTTTCTCTGTTGAGCCTTGGCTCTTTCCTTGGAGAACAAATTCTTCCCACTCTGAGGACTTGGTATCTGCCTTGGAGAACCCACAGGCTCAGGGTGGAGCTGCAGCCACTGGCAGCCCTAGTCTGCCAAGGACTACTAATTTATAAGGCCAGGAAGTCTGGAGACACTCAACAGCAGACCTGTTATCTTGGGAATTTCTCAGCCCATGTTGCCTACTCCTTGTGCTAGAACTATAGTTTGATTCCTCTGAACAATCTAAAGTGAGGCTGTTTATGAAAATTTTAAAATATAATATCTTATGAGGGACTCCTTTCAGTACAAGGACTGCTTTTGATGACAAAGGCCAGCTCATCACCAGAATTAATCAGTGCAGCATCAGTTTAGTATCAGTGAGGCTTTGTTGATTTGCAAATGCAGAGGATTTGGCCACAGTGCCCGGCCTATATTATTTTACAGCAGACAATGAATTCAGCATGCTTGCTTTTCTTACCCTTCTTTGAAATTGCAATTTTACTGACCTGAAAGTATTTTCCCACTATTAAACTTTCAGTCAGGACATAAGTTCTTTTTAAGATGCTGAACACCACAGGATGCCTTCTCCTTGTGTGGGAACAGCTCTGCTGTACCAAGAGGAGGTGTGATCTTGACTTACAGGATAGAGATTCCTTGTGGCACTGACTCATACACTGTAAATTTGTGCTCATTTTCACATCTTCCTCCTGATCCTGTTTTAGGCTGCGTTTCCATTACTCCTCCACCCTGGGGGAGGAATCCTCAGCCAACACAGCTCTAACCCGGAAACCACAGGGGATGAAAAGACCTTTCATAGCAATAATGATGCCATGTTCCTCTCCTCTGCAGCTGCATTTTGAAAACAAAAGATCAGGAGGCAAAGTCACCACCCACAAGCAGAATTTGCAGCTCTGCAGCCATCGGGGACTGGTGCAAACGGGCCTGATGCAGATGACAGAACATACTTCCTATTGACACCAGGGAACAACAAGAACTGAAAGTATAACCTAATCTAGGGTGAGAACAATGTTTGCTTTTGCATATTTAGCAAGGATAGCCTTGGGCCATGAGCTGAGGCTTAACTTTGCCCTCACCATAATATATCTTCATATTTTTGTAATCGGGTATTTTGGTCAATCTATTGTAATGACCGTGTAATGACAGCAAAATAAGGTGGATGCACTTCCAGTTTGATGCCCCTCAGTAGATACCCATGCCTATGCACATTCCAGCTCCAGTGCCCATGAAAGATTTCCCATAAAACAGATAGGAAGACAATTGGAAGTAGCTCCAATAGTTTGGTGAGTCTGTAGTTCCACACAAAGTGTAGAAGAACATGTTGAAGGCTGTGGATTATTACTTCTTTCTACTACAGCACATTTCTAGGCCAGGTTTAGCTGCATGCTCTGGGCTGAAGCACTCCTTGGGACTTGCCTTTCCAGCACGGATAGCACTTTTGAACTGGCAAAGGGTAGGTGATTGACATCAGACAGAAGGCCTGATTTCATCAAGGCTTTGGCATGACACTTGCTGGAAAATGTATTCCAATAAGTGCCACCCAGAGTTATTAAATGTGGCACTGAAAGGTGAATAAAGTTCCTGCCAAGGAGCTGCCACTCTGGACTAGCTTGGTCCCTGCTCGTACAGGAAGGCCTGATGTTAGTCATCAATGGGAAAAGGTCAGTGGGACTAGGGAGGGTCTGGCTGCAACTTTTGAAAACCCTGGGCACATGGCAGCAGTGTAATCTTGTAACCTTAGTATGTTAAAATACATCTCTTCCTTCTCTTGGGCAGCCTTTAGAACATGAATTGGAGGTAAACAATGACTGCAGTATTTTGTGTTTACTTTATGTGCCAGTGTTCACGTGAGGGGTAGAATGGTGGAGAACCCAGCTCAGTGGCCATATGAGACACTGAAATGCCTATGGTAAGTTTTTCTGAGCTTCCCCAGAGACTATTTCAAACCTTGTGCTAATTGTTTTCTTCTTGGTTACTCTGAGTTCACTCCCTTAGCTGCCAGGGCTTGATAATCTCTGGATCACAGTCCTCTGCTTGGATTTCTGTCACTTTCTCTGTATGACCTGTCCTCTGCTGGGCAGAAACTTGCAGGGTCACATGAGGTGCCTCTGCTGGGCTGGAAATGGGGATGGGTTATTTCTCCTGAGTTGAGTGGGCCCCTAAAATACAAACCTCATTTCAAATAGCACTTGACACAGATGAGTGCATTTGTCTTCTCCAACATGCAAACTAGAGACCAGCTATTTTCTGCTCAGCATGGAAAGGAAACAAGAGAACTGAGACAGCAACACCCACGTCTGTGAAGGTATTTAAGTACTTGCTGGGATCCGTGCATTGTGGCCAAACTGTTTGTTGATAGTAAGACAGTCTGGGCAGCAGGTGCCTAAATCCCGTTTTTGCAAAGTCCTAAGGTACAGTCTTTATCACTTGGTCGGGTTTCTCCAAAGGTCCTTGCAGGACCAATTACAGGAAAGGGCTGATGCTACATGTGCAAATTCCTCTGTTTATTTTCCATAATGTCCCATGCACATGGGAAAGTGCACACACTTTTCCACCCCATGTTGTGCAGGCGTCTCGGCAGAGGTTGCTCTCAGCACCCAGCACCACTCATTTCTTGCGGATGCCACAGAGGATCCACCTGTTACTCTAAATCTGGCAGTGTTTCCTCATCTTCCCTGCATCCCCATTTCAACTTCTGTAACTACATCTGTGTGACCTGTTTTCTCCTGCTATGTAGAAACTTGGGCAGTCACATGGGGATATGTGGGGTCACTCGTACTCCCCTGACCCTGTAAATGTAGAAGGGTTAGTTTATTTCCAGAAAGTATGGTTTACATATGGTTTTCCTTTCATTATTTTAGATGTCAACTAGAAGGGCTCTGCTTGTTCCCTTCAGTAACAGCAAGTAAATAGCCGACCTGTTTGGAAAAACTTAACACTAGAGACCTGCAGAAATCTTTGGATGCAAGATGCGTGCTGAACCGTGTATGACCCTCTGTAGAGAAACCTTAGCTTAATACATTAATAAATGTTTTTTAGTGAAGATAAAAGAGTATTAGAGAAAATATACAAGGCTTGAGGTCCAAGTTCCCTGTGCAGTCCATTTCCCATTGAAATCAAATGGCCAAAATGAGGAGGTCAGCAAAAGTTTGTTTGAATTCTGACTGAGGAAAACAAGAAAAGCTCTTTGCTCACTCCAGGCAGTGCCATTATCAAGAGGATCTGGTCACAAAGACCAGGGCTAGAGTTTTCAAAGGCAGTTGCTTGATTTGCTAGCCTCGCTTGAAGCACACTGAGTGGAGCTGCTTCTGGGAAGGTGTGAAAAACAGGGAGATCCAGGGACCCCCGTGCTAGTCCTGGGAGACTTAACCAATGCCACAAGGCTGCTTTGAAGCATTTAACCTATCTAATGTCAGATCAAGCTCCAGGGCATATAGTAGGAATTCTGAGTTGCACAAGTGCTGACAAAGCTTATGCTGTTGAGTCTCCTGGGTTGCCAGCTTGGGCAGCTTCACACTGTGTCCCCTTTTGTACTGAGACACACATGCAGAGGCCAAAGAATGAAGATGTCTCATGTTAACTGTAAGATTTCAGGCTGAGCTGAGCTTACCAAGACAGGTGGTGAGTGCAGGCACCCAAGGAATCATACTTGGAAGACAAGATTGAAGGACTCCTGCAGTTCACAAACGCTACTTGGGAACTGGATAGTCAAGTACTGCCAGTTCCTAGGATCAGCTTAAAGTTAATAGAGTGATGGCAGGTGCCCAAACATCTCTGCAATCCTACATTTGCAGAGATGTTTTCATCACAGAGCAGACAAAATAAAATGGTTTTTAAAAACAACACACCCTGCAGGTCTCTGTCCTTGCCACTGAGTATATGAAGTTTAAACTAAAAAAAAAATTCCTAACAAAAAAAAAGGGAATGAATTAATATAAATAACGTAACTGGAGAAGCTTGAAAGCAGCAAGAATGTGTGAGACTTTGATGCATTTTTATTCTTTTAAAATAAAACAGATGCTGAGGGGATGTTACAAGAAGGCGTCTCAGAAAGGCTGGTGTAAAAACATTTAAAGAACAGAGAAACTTACTTTTTCCAGGAAGACAAGCAAGGACCTGGTTCTACAGACCTGGGATGTAGGAGTGAATGTTGGAATGCATGTATGGAAATGCTGTTTTGCTGTGATCTGAAATTGCAGACTTGGGAATTAATTGAGTGTGTGGAGTGCTCCATACATCCATACATCATTATGCTGAATTTGAAAAAAAGTTTTAGATGACCTCAAAGGGATGATTTTTCAAATCTTCAAGCTTGGGAGATTGCCTCCAAGCAAGAGAGCCTCTAAGTGAAAGCATCACTAGTCCATCCAATCCTGCTAATGTTTGTGTCCTTTTGATAAAGTCTTGTTTTCCTCACGGGTCTATAAGTCAATATTCAATACATCCTTGATTTCTATGGAAAACAATGTTAAAATCCCTACCNCCTGAGATGATACAACGTAATTTTATTTTCTTTTTTTTTTTTTCCCTGAGGTGGTGGGTAGCCTCAATCAAAATCAGTCCCCTATTCTTTTCATAAATCTTTGTGCTTATCCAGATGAGTACCCATTCATTTAAGATCATAGTTATGTTAATTAAGAGCACTGTTTCTATATGTGTGGTTACTTCCTAAAAAGCAAGTAGCTGCAGTAGGATTGTACAAAAGCAAACTTTAGCAATTCACAAAAGGCAGCATTTTTTGAGCTTTAGCAGATTCATTTGAAATGCCCTTATGGGGTTGGTATCATTGTTATCTTAATGATGTGGCATTGGAGACATGAAAGAAACACTGTTTTGCCTACAATCACTCAGCAAGTCACATCCTTTCTCACTTACTGGTGATGCCACATAACTGAACAGCTGATATCTACTAGCAAACTAACTCTCATTTTCACCATTAGTGATAACCAAGAGGGTTTCCTCAAGTTAGACTTTAGGCAAAATTTCAAGTAGGCTTTGAGCTGATTCTGCTGTGAGACATAATCCACAGGCAAATGACATGACCAGAATGAGAAGGGGTATGATCTACCACAGGACTGTAAGGCTAATAGTTCACAATTTGTCTGTTTAAGAATGTTTACCTAATTTCATGTCACTGAAAGAGCAAAATGCTGTCCCCTTTTAATAGTAAACGTTATTTTTCACTGAAGAAGTAAGATGAAGTGATAACAGAAATTCCTCTGAAAATAAGCTATTTGTTTCCCAGCAGATGCAAATCCATTCTGTGTCTCCCTGTTTCCCANCTCCACAGGGATGTTTTGTACTGTCCTGAAAGCAAAACTTAATCCAGGGAGAGGATAATGCACCCATGAATTACTGGTTCCTTCGACTCTATCCTTGTCTTGGACAAACTTCCTCTCATCTCCAAAGAGTTATCTGAGTACAGATCTCAGTATTCTCTTCCCTAGAGTTTATTATGAATTTACTGAAAAAAAAAATACAATCCCTTCAGCTATAAAAATTAGCCTCATTTGTCTATAAATAGGCTTAACCTCTTAAACTGTGTCAGATGCTGCAGATTCACCAATTTGATCTAGATCTTCAGATCTTCTCTGCTCCTACAGCTCCAGGGCAAATGACTCATGCTGTTTGCCAGTGCCATATCCCACTGAGCCTGGCAGTGTCAGTGTGTCTGAAGGTTTCTACTAAATCCTGGGCAGGCATTTTCTCCTGATCAAGCTGAGCTCACCAACATATAGCAGCCACAAATCAGTATGTTGTACTTACATGAAAATCCATGTATTTGCAGTAGTCCAGCCACAAATCAGTAGAGGAAAATATGTTCTAGAGTAAAACAAATATGATAAAGGCAAAATCTTATTGATCCATGTAATCATTTCCCCACTTGCATTTCCCTTCACCAGTGGCAGTCCTAGGAAGACTGGTCTCCACTACCTATTACCTTACCATTGAAATTACTTTGGAAATATGAAAGGGAAATGTCAAAGTATTTTCAGACAATCTAAATGTCTTTTATAGCTTGTTCCTGGAAATCAGAGTTCCC
>VZUA01037356.1:23124-34109 GCA_013401035.1 Horornis vulcanius
GAGAAGCAGCAAAGAGGGTGACACTGATGAATGGCTGCAGGGACCACTGACCATTTCAGACAGCAATACACCCCAAAAGACACATCGAGATCAAACCTCTTCCACAATGAGTCACAGCACAGAAGGCATCCTGAAAGGCAGAGAGGTGTGTCTGCAGTGCTCAAAATATCCTTGGATGCAACGATCCAACATCCCTACAGTGAAGCAAGAAAGAAGTATACGTTTTCTTATTTTTCCATCCCAGATGCAGCGCAATGCCAAGTGTCATGATATTCTCTTAGTTTACTCAAGTACAAGTGCATTCTGCAAGCTATATCTTGATGAAACCAATCCATGAGATTTCAGTGGAGCAGTATAGGAGACACGTTGTGGAACATAGTTTAAGAGCTTACCAGAGAATAAGCAAGGATAGAGAAAGACTTTGATCCTGCTATAGGCTTTCTGCACCTGTGGACACTGCTTAAAGTTTGGTAGGATCTTTCCTATCACACTTCTAAACAACCAACAGTCTCTGAAATGGTCAGTACCTAATGGTCAGCCTTACTTTCAGTAACATTCAGTACTTAAAGACAAGTACTGACTGAAAGCTTGACAGCCCCTGCCATGTCTGTTATAAAGGCTCTCAAGGAAGACAAGTCCATGGAGTGCCTGTTTTTGATACAGCCTAAGAAGATCCACATGACTGCAGTGATGTGACTGCCACTTAAAGTAATAAGCGTTCACTCACAAAAGTTAAGGGAATTGAAACCTTAATGCATACAAGTGTAGCATTAGCTTACAGAGAGATGTTCAGTTTTATTGAATCTGATGGGTTCACCAGAAGACTTTGATTGACAGTTTGACTGCTTTTACATCCTTGCCTTTGTAAGGGGTGGTTCCCAAATGTTAAGAGTGGTATGGGTAGTCATGATTATCTAGTTTGACCTTCTGTTCAGCAGAGTCCAGCACAGGCTGGGGACTATTTAGTCTACAAAGTCTACTTAAAGCTGTTGAGATTTATTAAAGTTCTGAAATTTACTTTTGGAAGAGTCAGAGGATGGTATGAACTTCTATATTTGCCTAGTGGAGGCAAGGTATTGTGGAGATTTGGAATATAAAAAATAGCCTCGTGGGTGATGGATGGTCTGCTACTGGCCAAGATGACTGGCTAAATAGTTAACGGATTTTTATAAAATCACTTTTATAAAATGATTGAAGGGCTGACTTGAGAAAGCCCAGGTGGTCACAGACAACCTGTCCAAAGCCATGATAAACATAGAGACAAGTATCAAGAATTGAATTGTAGGAAAATTCCTAGGAAAACTGGTTGAAATTGAAGGGGATACAAAGACAACATGGAAAGAGGAAGACCAAGATATTTCATGCATTAAAGGTATTTAAAGATGGTTCTAGAGTGTCTAGAGATAAGTTGTTTTTTGTATCCAGTCACTTCCACTTGAAACATGTCTGTGATTGTAAGGTATTTCTGTGCATTACAATCACGATTAAAAGTGGCATAGAAAAAGTCCCCTAAGATTTAGCAGCTTTTTCTGAAGGTCACAGGACCACATGAACACAGAAGAATGTAAAACCAGTACCTTTTCAGCTTAACAGGTTAGTTTCTGCAGTACTACTCAGTTCTAAAGTGATTCTACTATCACACATGTCAGGGAAGCTAGCACCATTCAGCCCAAGGGTTTTGTGCAGCAGATCCTTAATGCTTTCATGACAAGCCATTTTCAAAACTTCTGTTGTGTAGATGAAACAAAGCTGACCTTTATCCTTTGCTTTTCTCCACTTAAGGTCAGCAGCAGTTCTCTGATCTACTGACAGTGGCACATGATGCCCATGGAGGATATCCCATTGTTACCAATGATTAATAGTTGCATTGCACTCCCCTCAGGGTCATAGCTACTCAAAACCTGAAAATATGAGAATGATGGAACATCCCAGGTACAGATAAACTTATGAATCCCTCCAAGCCAACAAAAATCACCAGCTCTCTAGGAGGTTCTTCACAAGTCAGAATATCATTTTCATATTTACATGTGCATGTATCACAAGAGCGGGGAAACCAGATCACTGATGGGAGGTACCACAGAAATAATTTGACTGATTATTGCCGCTTCTTAACTCTGTTCACTGTTGCTCACTTTGCAGAAAGAAAATGCCAGGAAGGCAATAATTTACTGTCCACTCTATCTGTGTCTGTGGCAGACATTTCATTTGCAGTTGTGCTGAGAAGTGCATTCTGAAGCACACGACTCGTCCCAAACCCAGCAGTATAATAACATCACGAACCAGCTTCCAAAAGGGCTGCCTGTGGGAGTAGTGTATCAGTCACTTGGAGGTACAGCTGCTGATTTTAACCACCAAAAACTTTTATTTCTGGTAGCTCTGTAGAGAAAAAAATTCATGCACCAAAGAGAGCTGGACTATGTTTAGGCTGATGGATTGTCTAGAAATGGCTCAGCCACAAAAGTTCAGCCTTCCTGGCTGCTCAGAGCTCCGAATCACTATGCAGAGACAGAGTCTTGCCCCTGTCCTGGCAAGGTGAGGGGCCAGCCCCGGTGAGTCAAACTCTTTGGTCCACCTGAGATGTGGCCGTCAGAAAAGTGGGAGTGCCTCTCATCCCACTCCAGCTTGGCATGGGAGGTGGCAGGAGGAGGAAAGGCAACCCTCCTTGGGCTGCCTCTGCAGCCATTGTCTGAACTAAATGCTGGATCTTGGGGGTACAGAAACCTCTCCAGGGGAGCCAGGCTGCCTGTTTGTGTAGGCTGACATCTACACTCAACTTTTTTGTAAACAAAACAGAAGGCATGTGAGATTGCCAAAATGCTGACTCTTTGCTACACACTAATTTTTGGCTGTGAAGTTTAACAGAGCTTTTCTGGATTCATAATAGAAAAGTATCTCATAGTTCTCAGAAGCTGCAGTTTATAAAAAAAAATGAAGTAGTTTTGTTTGCATATTTGGTTTTTAATAAGAGCACTCATAGGTCCAAGGAAAAAAGTAACCCTGTTCTGATACCCATTTTCAAAAACATAACTTAGGAAGCTTGTTTTTCAGTGAAACCCTTTAAAATATTAATGGAATAGAATGATATTTCCCACATATTTTTCTTACACCTTCCATAATTTCACTTTTCATTTTGGGGGAAATAGACCTACAATTTTCTGAGTTGTTCTACCTATAGATATTTAGAATTAACAATGGCCTAATTAAGAAAAACTTGAATTTTTCATTGAATAGTCAGTCTCCACAAAGTTTTGGTGCTTATCCAGATCTTATTGAACAGCAGTTAAATTTCCATAGTTTCTGAGGATGGAAAATAGGACTGAAACCCACAGAAAAGTCTGTTCTGCTTCCATTCCTGGCCTGCTCTACAGCAAAAGAAATCACCTCATTTTACCTCTGTGGTGGAATACAGAATATAGTGGATTTTTAGGGAACAGTGTGTGTTAACCCATCCTTGGAAGCTGCATTGAATTTTTAATCTCTGAGTCCTCACAGAAGGTTGTTCCACTTGTGAATATCTCAACTGTAGTTACCATTATGTTTGTGATAGACACATATATAAGGAGCATCCTATATTGGCTCATGTCACTATGTCTTAAGTATATATTCATCTATCTGTGCTTAGTAAAATATTGGTTATCAGAGAGGTATCTAAAAATAGTGGGGTGAGAAGAAACAGCAGAAGGATAAACAGACAGTCAAACCATAAAACACAGGATCAAATGACTTATCAAGCAGAAACATTTAAAGAAAAAACCTGTGACAGAAAAGTCAACAGTTATAGACCTTATTGTTCATTAGTTGACAAAAAGTCTTACAGACCTGCAAGCTTGATAATTCTGAACAGAAAATAAAAACAAAGGAATTTCAGTTTGGCCATAAAATAAATCACAGATGGGAAAAGAGGATCCAGTCCTGACAAGAGGTCTGTTGTGACTTAACACTAATAATCTCTTGATTTGTAGAAAAATCCAGAGCGGAGCAAAAGGAAAAGAAGGAATACATTAAGTAAAGTTACATGTAATTCTTATTTGGGAATGGAAAAGCGGAGTAAAGATAAAGAAGATTTTTTTCCCCCAGACTGATCCCTCTGCCTCCATGTACCTTTCTATGTGTTCATGTCACCCTTTTCAGATTTTATCTTCCATCTTCATTCCTCTGCCTTTAGCTAAATGTTTTGAAGTTCTCTGCCTTTTTGAACTGTCATTAAAACAAGGTGTAAGAGACAGCACTGCAGATAAACAGCAATGTGTGTCACCTGCTGAGCTGTGCTGTCACTGCCAGCAAAAACGCAAAACATCACACACTTAAAATTGGGCAAAACATCTGAGAATATATAAGAGGGCCTTTTTGTTTCACCTAAGTGCCTTTTGTCTCACCTGCAGCGGGCAGGCTGCAGTTGGGACAGGACAAATGCAGTATCTATTGCTGCTGCCAGAGAAAGGCTAACAAATGTGATGACTCCCAGGACAGGAACTTCAGCTGGAGGTTTTTAGCTCCTGCAGCTGTGAGTGTGAGGCAGAGCTGCTTGGTTTGTGCCTGGCATATGGACTTGTTACCTGTGCCAAACAATCCCCTCCCTTAAGGAGCTTGTGTAAAGTATTTTGCATTACTTGGTTGTCTCCTGGACCATGTGTTCAAAGCTCCTACAGGCAGTAACATTGGATGTTAGTAAACCCATGGCACACTTTGACTGTAAAGGTGATTGGGTATCTCAAATTAAACATAATTTTAGTATTAAAATAGGAGGTTCTGCCAGATCAATTTTTTCTTGCCTCTTGTAAGAAAAATGAAAATGAAAGCTACAGCTGTGGGGATCCACAGTGTTCTTCCTCTCCCTGGTACCCGTGAGGGGTGCACTGCTCCCAGCCCTTGCTCTGCCCTTTACCATGTCCTCTGCTCCTTTCCCACGCACCCACGAGCAGCTGCCTCCTCTCCCTGCACACTCCAACCATTCCTTTGCCACTGAAGGAGGTGAAAGCAGGCTGGAAGGAGGAACTCTGCAGTGAGCGCTAAGAGTGCAAAGTGAATGGGATGAATTTAGGGAGCCTTACATCCAGGAGGAGAGTAACTCCTCAAGGGGCATGATGTATGGTGGAAATGGGACTGTCATTCTTGAAAGCTGTAACATCCCCAAAGAAATTGATAGCAACACTTCCACATTTCCATATGAAATGCTTTTTTTTTCTATTTTTTTTCCCCATAAGCAAACAAAACAACTGGTATGGAGAATTTTCATTCTAAAGAAACAGATGTTGCAATATTGGAATTTCCCATGGGAGAGATATTCCAGCATTTGTTCCATTTTAAACAGGGCTAGAAAATAAAACTGAGTTGATACATGGTTTGTTTCTTCATAGCCATTGCAGAGGCAGGTGTTTGGAGGGTGTGCTAGACAGATGTTGCACATTGCTGCAATGACTGTAAGACAAATTACCATTGATCTGGGTTTTTTAAATCAGCTCCTTGTTTGATGTCAAAAACAGTCAATTACACTGTGGTTCTGTTCCATTATATGCCAGATTAAGGTTAGCTTTGGCTAATCTAGGTACTAGATTCAAAAGTTCCCCAAGATAACATCTTTGGCTTGGGAACTAGTAAATGTGGCCTGATTTGGAAAGCAGCCTGCAGAAATTTTGTGTATATGCCTCCATGTCATCAGCAAGCTTTACTGGGGTTAAGCAGAGGAGAGGAAAATGACAGCAGCCAAGAAAACCCAGATCATGTCCTCAGGGACTTCAAGTAGGAAGGACTCCTGTAAGTTTCTATGACTTTTCTTGGACTCCCTTTGCTACCTTGAAACCACAGAGAGTTTTTGGACTGAAACCATCAAGAGGGTAGAAAACAGTTTTTAACCTAGTGCAGACATGCATGGTTTCACTAACAAATGGACGTGAAGCTTGGCAAGCACATTAACCCAGCCCTTTAATGGGGAGGTACAGGAACCAGCAAACTGTCAGGAACTGCATCAGAATGGAAGCTGTTTAAGAGCAATGAATTAAAGGATTTAATGCGAAAAATATTCCAGCTCTGGCATAATTGGTTAATTAAACCACAGCTAATAAAATTATGTACCACGAAAGAACCCAAATAGGGAAAAAAGAGGAAAGGTGAACCAAAAAAAAATATTATGTTTTAGTGAGAAAAAACCTTACCTTCCAAAAAACACACAGCTAAAACCTCATATGCTTTTAGTAGGCAGAGTTTGTATAGCACAAGGTCTTCACCCCACACCAGCCTGTACAAAGGTTCAGTACAGTGCCCTGACATGGGACTGCTGCTGTCCCCCAGGCTTTTGTAAATGCTCTTCACAAGTGGGAATCCTGGTCTGTGTTCATTTCATCTTTCCCCTTGCAGAGTTCTCCACCTCATAGAAACTGCTACTGTCCCCAGAGAAGAAGAAAAACAAACAATTTAAACTACTAGCCATGGATATAGCCTTGTGTGCTCAATGGGGGTCACACCCCTAAGCAAATCATTCAAGAGACACACGTACTTCTGCACTGTTTTTTCCTAGCAAAGAGATTGCAGCATTTCTAGTGCCACTGAGAATGCAGGAGGTTTGTCTGACACCAGCCAGAGAAGACAGAGCTGTCCCTGCCCCTCTCTTTGGCCAGAGCCTGTGACAGCAGCCAGCCTGGGCTCCATGAGGCCCTGGCCTGGAGGAGCCAGGTTCTGATGGTGACTCCTGGTGGCTGCTCCTTCTTCTGCTTGCTCAGGGGCGGCCACATCATTGACTGAAACAACAACCAGAGGATGCTGCACGGACCCAGGGGTGGAGGAGAGAAGCAAGGGTCCTCTTGGCTTCATTGCCTGCTCAGCTTACAGGAACATTTGGCTCCCTTTCAGGGCTAGAAGGGAAGAGGCACAGAGACAGGACAGTTCCAAGCAAATTTCTTTTCTCTTCCCCTCTCCCACTGCCCAACCTTGGCAGCGCTGTTAAATTCCTCCCCAAGGCACTTCCAGGCAGCCAAACTCCACGCCGCGGCACAGAGCAGGCATCACGCTAGTGACACATCCTTTCCGCAGAGTAACCGAGCTGAAACTCTGCCTCTACGCACTCAAATTAGCCAGATTCAAGTTCCTTTGGACACTGCCAGCCGTCCCAAGGCCGCAGTTCCGAGCGTGGGGGCTGTGCATCTTTCTCATTCTGCAGCAGCCTTCTGGAGCAGAGGCGGCCCCCTCCCTCCCTCTCTCCCAGCGCCAGCAGGGCTGATTCATCGAGCCTGACTCCCCGAGGCAATCTGCCAGACGACAGAGCTGCTGGTGGGGTGTCGTGGTGCTGTCAGCTGCCCATATGTCTATTGGGCAGCTCCAGCCTGTGCAATCCCCACTCTGAGAAAGATTCAGAGCACGGTTTGGGATGTCTACATAAAAGCCAATTCCGCAGTCTAAGCTGATAATATAAATGGATAATTAAAAAAAAATAGTATTGGGTTGAGCAAATAGGAATTTTGTGTGTTTTCTTGTCAAAATGAAGTAAATTGTGAGACAATAAATATATTACAATGCTTAGACAAGTTCAAAGTGATGGACGAGAAAGGGGAGGGACGACAGATGGGCAAATACAGCATGAATTCACACTTAGTGCTGACTGTCTCAAACTGTTCATCTCTGCAAATAAACTAATCTGTAAACCAGGAGCAGCTGATCAAAAGAGGCTTAGGGCACAGCCTTACCTTGCTGTCTCCAGGGATTCTTTTCAGCCACCCTAAAGCATGGCTGTAGCCATGTCGTGGATGGATTCCTTCCCATCCAAGGATGCCAGACTAACATCCCACTTTCTTCCCCAGCTCAAGTGCATCCAACCTGTGCTGTTGTGGCACACAGGTGATTTTACTTCCACCCTAGAGGACCCTCTGCCAGAGGCCAAAGCTTGTTTCCTTTCTGGAGAGAGCCACTTTATTGGATTCTTGACAAATGTTCTAGGATCTAATATGATCATGCTGTGGCTCTGAGAGGCCAGGAGGGCTGTGACAATAGGGCAGATCAGCCTGCTGGCCAGGCCGCTTATCTCTGCTATGAAAATCAGAACATATCATTTTAGATATATACAATTCTCAATGGCATTATAGTTTCAAGATTTCTTTAGATAAAAGTACTAGCCTGCTATCTCAGCTAGGGCTGGATCGCCATTTTGCTTAGCCGTATTACAGATTATTATGGATTACAGGGTACGTGTACATATTAGACTGCAAAACAATACACATTTGTGGGAAAGGGTAGTATGACAATACTTCCTAAAATAACCCATATCTTCTTTTCAAAGACATCTATTACCTCATATTTTCTTCTTTTACTACTGAAAATTTGAGCTATGTTTCTTCTGTGCCTGTTTAAGAACAAAGAAAAGATAAATGACTGCCTTGTAGTACAAGCCTTCATTGAAAACCTACAAGTACAGCACTCAAAAAATTACATAGAGCATGAAACTGATTTCTGCCTCAAATTTTAAGTTCCTCAGCTTCTCAAAATCCTCTTCTTTCATCTTCCCTAGCCAAAGCATTAACACAAAGGCTACTCACCATCAACATCCCAACTGAAACCCCAAAATAGGTTTAAATGAGAAGCAAGTGTGGCATTCAGCTTGCACTGTATCATCTGAAAAGAGACTTTTTCTCACTCTTAGTGCAAATGCTTTGCTCAGAAAACCTGCCTTTTATAGGCAACTCCAGAAATAAGCAGACTCGTTAGAGTAGAGCTGACCAAGTCTTTATAATGTAATTCATTTAGTCCAATATTTATATATATTTTTTTATTTTTCCAGTGCTGTGTCTTTTCCAGTTCTATATTTTTAAGTAATTTCTCTAGGAAAACAAGAGAATCATCTCTATATGTATATGTATCATCTCTATTATGTGGTAGGGTTAATCAGTTCCATAACTGTACAAAATAAGTATATTTTTCTTCTGAAAATACCCTGAGCCTACGAACAGAAAGTCTGGCGTGAAAGAGAAAGTGTGTAATAGAAAATTCAGAGCAAGCAATTAGGCAGGTAAGTCTGCAGCTGTGCCAGTGAAATAAGGCACTATGTTCTGGCTGTGTTTGCAATTTTGACTTTTTCTTTCCCTGCCATTCTCTTTGTCTGTCTCATGTATTTGATAGATAAAATAGTCCTACGTAACCAAATTAATGTAATTCCTTGCACAACCCTCAAAACAATATTCACAGTCAGAGCTCAACTGTTCAGCACTGAAAAGACAAGGAGAAATAGGAACCTACTGCAGGAGGAGAGGTGCCCTCTTCCAAGACCCTCCTACCAAGAATCTAAAACCACATCAGCTTTGAAACAGGTAAAAAAGTTTTCCAAGGACTTCAGATGGGAGCTGTATGGGGTGGGGTGTCAGAAAGCTGGGGAGGTAGGAGCTGTCAAGGCTCCCTCTTTCACCTGCCTACAGCCTGGAAGCTGCACGTGAGCAAGTGGGAGCTCAGTTGAGCAGAATGATCTCACACTGGCAAGGCAAATTTTAGTAATATAGTGTTTTAGAGCACAATATGCTTCTAAGCATTTTTTTTTATTTGTAACTCTATTGCAAAACACCTGCGGATAAAAATAAATCATCCTCTCCTTCAAGCAGATATTTTTCAGCCATTACTTTTACTATTGGTTCAACACACTTGAAGGAGATTTCTTAGTAGTCTGAATTGGTGGTGATCCAGTTGAAACGAAGGGTGAAGTGAGGGGAGGGAGGAAATTCTCAGCTACAGATTTAGAAAGACTAGGAGTAGTTGTCACACTCTGTGGTTGCTGATACCTTTTGCATTCCTCCTATAAGGACAGATATCAGTAGATGTGACCCAAAATGAGGGAGATATTAGAGTGGATCTCTGACACCAACTAGAATTCAATGGATGAGCAGTAGAGAGAAAAGGAGTATTGGGAACTTGCTGCAGGTTCTGAAGTGAAAATGCAGAGATCAAGTAGACCCTCTTGGGTGGTTAAATATGCATTACACATACAAATTATGGATATGTTAAAGATTTTCATTTAGAGATCAAATTGTTGACTCACCTGAAGCTAAATAAAAATCTCATTTCAATAGTTCATTTTAACATCAGATGTATAACTTTTTTATTGCAATAAAGTGGGTGGGGACAGATATTGGCACTTAAGTTTAGAGCATCTGAGAGAGGGGATGTGTCAGATGTTATGGGGAAGAACTATCCCATCCTGAATTCCCCTCGAGTGAAAATGCTCAGCCTCATTGAGCTGAATTAATAATTGGTAGCAGAGATAAAACAGGGTACTTCTGTCTTATGCTGAATCACAGAATTATAGAATATTCTGATCTGGATGGGACCCGCAAGGATCATCAAAGTCCAGCTCCTGGCCACGCACAGGACTGCCCTAACAATCACATCATGTGCCTGAGAGTGTTTCCAACTTTTGCAACACCCCTAAGATGTGGGGTGAGATGAGAATCAGGTGATTTGCCTTCATATTCAACTCCTGACACTGAGCTTGGGGGTAGAGCTGTCGCATACCGGGGGGGTACAACTCGGGGGTCGAGCTTCTCCACAGGCCTCAATTAATGTTATTTGGCAGAGTTAAACTTTGAAGGGGATGGGAATGCCTCCAAGCTGTCAACAGGTGCTGTCCTGCCCTGCCCTGCTCTGCTGGGGCTCTGCAGCCCTCTCAGCAGCAGTGCAAGCACTTTCTCATGAGCCCTCACACACATCTCACATGCTCATGTCAGGGGCATATCTCCCACAAGGATAAGGGGCCATTTAGTGTTTTGCCTTTCTGTGTCAGCAATCAAACAAGAAAATGGTCTGGGTAGCATCCACATGGTCAGGTTCTGCTCATTCTGAACTGGACTTGCTCTGACCAATGCACTCCTTATCAGTTTCTGTACAATCGCCAAGTGGATGATAGTTTGTCACAACAATCTAGGATGACTTTAGGGACATTACTGTGATGTACATCTACTTTTCTTACATATATTTATTTTTAATATATTTATTTCATATTTTATATTTCTATTTTC
>VZUA01037361.1:23102-33416 GCA_013401035.1 Horornis vulcanius
CAGCTACCTTTAATGAAGATGAATTCTTGACTTTTATGTGGGTACTTGTTGAGGGACCTGAGAATCTAATTGGCTGGGGACCCACTTTACATGGTAAACAGCCTTCCTCTTCAGTAAAGTCAATTAATCGTCTGTAAAACAAAGAACTTCAATTAAAAAAAATAAGCTATATATGTAAATCGTTATTTTTATAACATTATTACTAAACAGAACATCTGCAACAGCATTTCACAAATAGGTTTAAATGATACTGTAACAAGCATAAATTACAGTTCCCAACTGTTCATCATTACAATCAGGGTCGCATTTCTGTGACTAGAACTATCAATCTCTTCTGCCTCTCTAAGATGACACATTAAAAACTGTAGCAGTGAAGTGGCTGTAGGCTGGCTCAGGTGACTGTGCAGTGGCACCTGCAAAAGGCTGCTTTTAGGTAATATGTTGAGAACAGAAGAGTAACCAAAAAAATTGCCATAAAACTGCAGAGAGGAACTTCTAGAAATTTCTTCTAAAAAGAAGACATCTCACAGACATGAAAAGCAGTTACCTTTAAAAGTTTTCACTTAACTATCTGGTTTAGCAGTCCATTTAACTAATACATTGTTCTCTAGTTTTTCAAGTTACTCCTTGTAACTTGAGAGAAATCTTAGCAGCCTAAAAAATCCTAGTAATTTGTTTCTAACGAGTTCAGTTGTGCAATTAAGCACTGTGTGACGTTTTATAAAATGCAAATTTAAAAACCAGAGAAATCTCAACATGCATAGATATTTAAGGAACCTGAAATTACAGAGAGGAGAAAAAAAAGATGGCAATGTATTTGTTAATTAATTTTATGCCAGCTATGCAAATCAACATACCTTTTATAAACTGGAGGCATATTATGCAAACTGCCTCTCAGAGGGCGTTCTTCCAGAGTCCAACATTCAATCAGCTCCTGAGGCACTCTCCAGTAGCTGACACCTGCATTTCATAGCAGCATTGTACTGATGAGCTGAGAGAACACAGCCATGCAGGTTTACACCTGACTAAATACATGAATACATGTATTTTATTATGCAGAGTTTCAGCTCTCAACCTGCTGACATGAGCATTGCTGACAGCCAGCATGCTGCTTCATTCATGTAAACTCCTGTCCCTTCTCTGGAACACCCCATAAAACATTTTTTCCCCCCAACCAACCACTACTATTTTACAATGTTATGAAAGTTTTTGCAGAGTTTTTATTATACTTAGTTGGAAAATATTCTTCTTATTTTTATGTTTAAAAGTAGTAATACTGAAATAAAAAATTATTACTTTACCTCTCCCTTCCCAGGCATCAAAAGCATCCATCATCTTTTTCAGCTCAGCTACTGAATAATAGCTCCAGATGTATTGGATGTTATTTCCAGCTTCTCTAGAAATATTATTTTAAAGGTAACAGTTACGTGATTAGTTAGCTAAGTCCTTAAAAATGTACCAGTGGTAACTGTAAGGACTTGGCAGTAAATGTTTTATAAAGCATAAAGGAAAATGTTACTCTGATTTTGTTTATATTCAAATAAGAGGTTCTAATCCTCCTGTGAATGCCTATTGCTAAAAATGGATATTCATGAAAGAATAGATGTTCATGGAAGAATAACTACAGAATTAATTATGTAAAACCTATTTTTCTAGAATACACGGTAGGAGAACTGATATGTTGCCAAATATTCTTGGAATAAATATTAATGTTCTCAGCCTAAATCTAGGAAGATATGCATCCTAATTATAAAGATGATGAAGTATCAAGAACTCTATCTTAATTAAAAGATGCAGAGTGAAGTACACTTCTGACACTGCACTGTGAGAGTGACAAAAACCAGCTGCTTCCAGTTGTAAGTACAGGTCTACCAATAACTTCCAATTACTGCCACATAAATACATTAATAGTGTAATACAGCTATATATGTTCTTCAATGAATTAAAACCATTTCCTTTCATCTTTGGTTCTCAATATTCAGCTGTCTTAGAAGACTGCAAAAAGGAATTGCATGAATCACAACCAACTTTGCAAATATTTCTGGAGGCTTTTCTGTATGGGAATATATTCACTGTATTTAGTGAAAATATTAGAAAGTAACTTTTAATTGTTGAGACATTTTAAAAATAATAAGTCAAAAAGAACAAGAACTTACAGCAACTGCATGCTAACCACCTTGTGTGTACTCTCTCAAATTCTTAACCTCCAGGCTTAGTTTTTATCAGGTTTATTTGTTTAATGTGGCCATTCTATTATCCAGCTGCTTTGGGAGCTGGAAAGATTCCTTCCACAGATTTATAGTACAATAATCTGCATTATGCCACATATGATAATATTTAGGCATAATTATAATATGTATTTATTCTCACTTCAAAGTGCTTTCATGTTTGACAGTCACCTTACCTTCTGTACATGCTTTTACTGTGAATTTTCATTCCTAGCGCCTTACTAATTGCATCAGTCCCATCAGCTCTTGTGGCATACACACCAATAATTTTACTTTCACAGCTTGCTCCAGAAGTGTTGAGATAGTGCAGGACCCAGACTGTAGGCTTGGTACAAACCAAATGGTAAGAATCACAGAAATCCAACAAAGCCTGGAAAAAAACATAAAAACATACAGAATATTAATAAGAATGCAGTATTTTTAGTTGAATAAGCTTTCATACTTAAGTTTTCTTAACTGTACCAGTGAGCTCTTTTAAGTAAATCAAGGATGTAGTTTTTCTAGAATAATGCCTGCAGTTATTTTTTATCTGATGTTACCAGAGAATGTTGTGAAACTAAGAGGTTCACAAAAAGGCAACAGAAATAGTTAAAAGGCAAGGCAACTCTTTAACATGCAGAGAAACTGAAAGGCCTGGAACTGTTTTACACTTTTCAAAAGGAAATTAATAAGGGAGAATGCGAAATACAGAGAAAAATAACTTGCTAAAAGAACATAGATGACTGTCAGGAATAACACACCCAGAGCTGGTAATATGAGTTAACTTCTTACCAGTTAATCAGAATTAGCTTTTAAGTTACAATACTCTAAAACATTAGGATTTTAAATAATACACTAATTATCTTTTCTCCTTTCTCATTCTAAAAAATGTCAGAGTAGCTTTTGTCTTAAAAGTTTTAGGAATAATTTGTAAAACTGAAAAAGAAACCCCAACTTGTTCAGTTGGGATCAAACTAATTTCAAGTAAAATTTGAAGCCAAATAGGAAATTAAATGTCCTTCTACTACACAAGTTCTACAGCAGACGTGCATGTACAACACTCACATTTAAACTGTTGCTGTATTGCAGTGATGGTAAAAGCAGGTGTCCTTTACTATACTGACTGCATTATCAACTCTAGGATTTCTTAACCTAAAACTCTGAATTTACTCATGATTTAGTGTAATCACTAAGTCGTGCTAACTTGGACATTCTGTAGCTTTAGTGTTTGGTGCTAGTGAATGGCACGGGTTAGAGAGTTCAGCATCAAAAATGTTAAGAAATTTCAGGACCTTTTTAAGCTCTATATTGGACCTTGAAGAGTATGTCTCCATTTCATTGGCCAAATGATCAGACAGACTGTATGGATAAGGGATTCCAAAATAATCTGCTTCCTCCTGCAGTGCAGTTCGAACTTGTTCATCTTCAGGAATCCGAACTTCTCCATGAAGATAATCCAAAAGATATTTAAACAGGCTTCCATCTCGATCAATTAGACATGCTCCTGGAAACATAAACTTAATTAAAATACTGTTTCCAGCAAGTGAAGACAAACTTGTCACATTGCACCAAATCATCATATTCAGTCTTTCGTACAAAACGTCTGTACTGGTTTTACTTAGGAGGAGTAAGTATACTGTCTTTACTCTTTAAAAATGGTATTTTGTTTCCCTAGAATATTTGTTATTTGAAGATAAAATTCTTAATGCAGTAAACATTTCTTTGGAATTTCAGTGAAATCACTAATCTGCATAGGACCATAGTAACATACAACCTCAGCTGTGCTGCACTCTGCTTAAAATGCTAAAGTCTAATTCTAGACACATTTCTAATTTTAACTGCAGGTGCATCTTTACCCACTGTTACAGGGATCTATTCATTTTTGCTTCTAGGCCATTTAAAAGAGTTAAAATTAGCATCAGTTCCAGTACACATCTAGTCAAACCTTCCCTGAATATTGCTCGAGTTATACTGTATTTGTTTCTTTTAATCTCCTTTGCCTGAAGAGCCCAAGAAAACCAACCAAGCCATACGGTCTGTACAACAGGCTGTTCACTGCAACTGTGAAAGATGGTAGCAAAGTCCTGCAATGTTATGCCAAGTCCTCATGTTAAACATTTCGTGTATTTTAAACAAACTAATGTATGCAACAAGGAATTCTTCATCTGTTGTCTCTTTTAACTGGACCGACTTTGGCAGGATTTCTAAGTCACAAGTGTGAAATTTGACCCATGAATAGTTTTATTCAGACTTTTATATCAAGCCATGGTGATGAAAAATGCAATTTTTACTGGGTAATAAGGTATTCTGAAACAAAAATTAGACCCAAATCTCTTTATGTAAGGAACAGAGGGAGTGAGATGCCTCTGGCGATTATAGGGGTTCACAGACAGGATCCAGAATAAATGCCAAATACTCTGCCAACGTTAATTTTATCTATTTTTGTATTCTTACTGAAGGAGAACATTCCAAAGCCACAGTTTGGACAGGGACATGGCACTGTACAAATGTGTGCGCTTGCAAGCACGAGTAGACTTGTGGAATTCAGATGAACCATCTGTACATTTGAAGTCATGCATGCAGAATTGTTTTCCTACCTGGAATTAGAAGCCAATTGATGCTCAGCAGACTAGGAAAAGAGCTATGCTATAAATGTATATAGTAAAATGGAGAAATAGATATAAAAGTGTGTATTTGCCAGAGGGCTCCGTGATCAGAAAGTGATATTTAGAGCATCAATGTATTTACCTGATTCATCCACTTTCAGAGGAAAGCGTCCACTAAACATGGAAGCCAGCATGGAATCCTTAAAGCGGCACAGAGACTCGCGCCTGGCTGTGTACAAACACCCTCTCACATTCAGCCGGAGAATATCCTGGACATCTTCAACCTTGCCCTCCTCCATTGCATTTGCCAAGGATGATGTTCATTACGAGCTCAAACCTAAAACAGATACAAACAGAAGTCAAACTAATGCCAGCTAAAGACTTAACATATCATATACAAGACCTGAGCAATAGCTCAGCTCTTGCATGTCTGTAACAGGATACCGCTTTGGAAACAGTTCTGGAGACCTAGTAATGCAAATAGGTAAATATTCTGCCCCTTTAGTGTAAAAAACTATGGCGTCTTACTTTGCTAGAAAACACAAAGCTTACTCTTTGGAGACAAATAGTTCACAGCACTAAAAATGCAGCTCTTTTTGAACCAATGACAGCGCGGCTTCTTTAAAAACCGATCTTTAATTAGGGCTGCTTTAACTTCCCGGGCCGCTCGCTGGCCCCTTCCATCCCGCGGGGCACTGCTGGGCCCAAGAGCGGCGAGCGGGCAGGGGGGAGCGTCCCCCCGGGGGAGCGCTCAGGGCGCGGCCGCCCTGCGGTACCTGCGCGCCGCTGCTCCGCGGCCAGGCCGCGCTCCGAGAAATGGCGGCGGGGAGGGCCGGGCCGGGCCGGGCGGGGACAGCAAGGGGACAGCCCGTGTGCCCCTCCCCGGGGTCCCTGCCGCGGGCCAGCCTGGTGCAGGGGCCCCGGGGCTCGGCTGCCGCTGCTCCCCGGCGCTGCCGGCAGGCGATCCCTCAAGCGATCCCTCAGACGTCCTCCGAAGTGTGGCTGACCCGCCTGCAGTCGGCTGCTCTGTAAGGCACAAACCGTGCTGATAACTTTTTTTTTTTTTTTATAATTGCCAGTACGGGTTTACTCAGAGTGGGTTTGATTCTATAGCTGTTTTTATAGTCTTTGTAGTCAGAATCTTAGAATGCTTTG
This sequence comes from Horornis vulcanius, assembly GCA_013401035.1. Classification (NCBI taxonomy): domain Eukaryota; kingdom Metazoa; phylum Chordata; class Aves; order Passeriformes; family Scotocercidae; genus Horornis; species Horornis vulcanius. Next base: position 29,071 of record VZUA01037361.1, read on the forward strand.
GAAGGGGACCTTGAAGATCATCTACTTCCAACCACCTCCCGCCTCGAACATGAATGGGGCATCCACAGCTTCCCTGGGCAACCTGTTCCAGTGCCTCACCACTCTCTCAGAAAAGATTTTTTTTTTTCCTAATAGCTAATAGAAACCTGTTCTCTTTCAATATGAACTCGTTTCCTCTTGTCCTGGTACTAAGTGCTCATGTAAATACTCTTGCTCATTTTTGCTGTAAATTCCTTTAAGGTACTGGAAGGCTGCAATTAGGTCACCCTGGAGCGTTTTCCTTTCCAGACTGAACAAACCCAATTCTCTCAGCCTTTCCTCAAGGGGGAGGTTCTCCATTTCTCTAATCTCTTGGTGGCCTCCTCTGGACTCACTCCACCAGGTCCCTATTCTTCCTGTGCTGGGGCCCCCAGAGCTGGATGTTGTTCCAGGTGGGATCTCAGAGCAGAAGGGCAGAATCCCCTGCCTTGCCCTGCTGCCCATGGGGCTTTGGATGCAGCCCAGGAGCCTCTTGGCTTTCTGGGCTGAAATCTGGGCTCATGTCCAGCCGCCCCTCCACCAGCTCCCCCCAGCAAGTCCTTCTCAGCAGGGCAGCTCTGGAGCTGGGAGCAGCTTGAGCTGACTCCTGACACTGTGGTGCTGGGTTGATGGCAGATGATCTTGAAGGTCTCTTCCACCCTTGATGATTCTGTGATTCAGTAATGAGGCAAGATGCCTCACCCTCATACAGTCATTTTAAAAAGACATTCAGAAAGTGTCCTATTAAATTCCTTATGTCTGACATACAATTGTGTCATCATCAAAATACATGTAATAAACAATAGAAAGGTAAAGAAAATAGGTTCTTGTTACACTTTTGTCTCAGCTTCATTACACAAAGTTTATATAAATGAAAAATATTTCTAAAATGCAGCTGCATTTTCTAAAAAAAAAAAAATTACAACATTATGTGTAGTTCCCACTTAATTCTCCTTTATTTGTTTACAAAGTTTGGTTTTTGTGCTGTAACATACAGTAAGAAACTATCTTTGTGGATACAACTGCCAAGTAACTAGGAGTTATGTGCAAAAGTTAACAGCACCAAACTCTGGATTTCTGCAGAGTTTCTGGAAGGTATGCACTGGAAAATATGTTTGGAATATGTAATATACAATATATTATATAAAATATTTTATATATCATATTTACTATATAATGAGATAACTAAATCCCAAATGTTAAGAGTGTATTTTTATTGCTACCTGAAGTCCAATAAAAATCCACTTACTAAACTGTACGCTGCACATTTAAGAAATGTGTCTATATTGTATTTAAATAGTTCATTCTGTTATATCTGCAATTGTCATTGATTTTCATCTTGTATCATCCTAATTTTTTACTCATAATTTCCTTTTGGAGGTGTTTTGTCACCAATTTAAGGTATTTAAAATTCAGCTACAGGCTCACTTGCTAAAGGGTCAGACCAAATGATAGGTAACACAGAGCAGCTACAGTTCCAACTGTCACTTGCTTTATTCTGGTCTGTTATTACATTTTTATTTTTGAGAATACCTAAATATTCATAGCCTACTGTGTTTTCAGCTAATATTTAGAACCATAAACTTTTATTTCAGACTTCCCTTCAGTAAAGTGAAGAACATTAGAGGAAAGAGCCAAATAAATCATGTAAATCATCATCTGGTCCTAGTACAGGGATAATAAATTCTCTTTGAAATTGTGTAACTCTGAGTGATCACTTACTACTTAAAACTGACTTCTTTTTATCTTAATGCAGACTTGCATTCAAATGGCAGTTCAGGCCTATTAGTAAAGCCATAAAATAAACACATTTCATTTTTCTTGGCATCTAATCCTGCTCCAATTGCAGCAAAGAGAGGGAATGGCATGCCAAGGCTCTCCTGTGCTCCCTGGACAGTTCTTGACCAAGAGTGTACCTAGAAGCCAGGTATCTGATGCTTAATATCTAATGAGTTAACACAAGTTACGTGTCACTGAAAGCAATATAGGCTGATAATTTATGGATGTTGGATTTACTGCGAAACAAGCAAAAATAAGTATAACAGATTGTTTTTGTGGAATAATGGTATCTAGTTTAACTGTTTTAGTAAGGATATATTTTCCCTTACTCACTGGGAAGAGTTCGTGCATAGCAATTGCAACTTAAATGTGGCCATTGTTATCAAATGTTACAGCCTTTGGTTTTTCTCACTCTAAACATTCACTTAATGAAGCTGCAGCTTTCCATGCTTCTTTTCAGCTTTAAGCTGCCTTGGTTTTGCCTCAAAAGTCTGGACAATGTTCCTGTATTTCTGCACTGTGAGACCAGAATGATATACACAGTTTCAGTCAATACACACACACACACACACACACACACACACACACACGTGTAAACAATGCAATAGGTTTTGGACCTGATATTTAACCATGTGAATTATCATTACAATTCAGGCTTAGTACAGTACATACTTGGCATAGAAGCGTGCAGCATAACCAGCACCACAAGCAAAGTGCTTTTTGAGCTGTGTGTTTTGGGAAGTGAACTCAGGAATGGTTTTGTTTTGGTGTTTACTTGTTTCCCAAGGAAGCCAGGCTTACACACTCATCCTCTGTATAATTGTGTTGCACTTTACTAATTTCAGTCACATTTGATGGAAAGGAAGAGCCATTAAGAAATGGATTTTTCATTAAGCTTGTGCAAGAAGTGGTGTGATTAGAGGAATACTTAATACTGTAATTTCAGGAAAAGCTATATCATTAGCTCAGGTCTTGTTGGACATCAGAAAATCCAGAAAGAGAGAAGCTATAATCTGCCCACCAGAAGTGCTTTAGTCATAGCTCACACTGTATTAGGCACTACAGGATTAATTCCTCAACCAAGATTCTTCTCAGACATGAATATGTAGGTATCTAGTGAGGTACAAATTCAGTTCCCCCATGATTAGTGCTTTCACAAGAGTCTGTGTGTTTTTCTCTCGCTACCTTTCATTTTTATTCAGTTTAAAGACCAGTCATAGGATCCCAAGTGACTGAAACCCATAATTCTGCTCTTAATAAGATATATTGGCTGTGAAACTTGGCAGTGCTTTAAGTTCTTCCCTACTTTGAGTAGCTGGCAATTAACTGGAGATTTTTACATGTGAAGTGTTCCAGCATGGGAGTTCCTCAGTGAAGTGTAAAGGAAAGTATGACCATGGGTGGAAATCCAATACTTCACATTTTATTTTAAATTTAGTGCCCACAGTAGTGACATAAAAACTAAATGAAAGCAAATTGGTGATTGCCTCTTCAAGACTTGAGACCATCGTGGAATTGGAGGAAATGAAAACTCATTGTTGGATCTGGAAAGAAAACACTGCCTTGTGGAAAGGAGAAGGAGGTAAATTTTATTTGATAACTATTTTTAAAGTTATGTAAGGTTATTTGCTCTTTTATTTGGCCAGAGTTTTATGTGGCTACAATCACTTCCAAGTTTCCTTGTAAGGGAAAATGTACCTAAGGTATATGATGTGTTCTGGATCAAAGCTGTATTTTAAGGGTTTTGCATAGAAGCATAGGGCTCTGCAGCTTCAGGGCCACATTGAGAAACTCTGTCATACATCATTCACTAAAAAAGGTAGAAGCAAGAGACTCTCCAGATGCTCTTTAGAGCAGATTATGAAGATAGTAAGTTCATGAAGAACCATGTTCACATAAGGCTACTCATATTTAATGTGTGATGTCTTTGATTTACTTTATAGTTTATTGTAATGTTGGCACACAGCAAGGTAAGGTTTTTTGACAATTACTGCATTACAGGAACGGATGGTTTTTTATTTCAACCTTCTGCATCTCTGTAAATCTTCAAATAAAACATTAATTCTGCTTACTCTAAAACTGCCAATTCCTGGATCAAATTTAGCTATTAATGTCCACCTGAGCTAATGGCAGAACTGGGCACACTTAGCCAGTAAAAAACAGTGTATGTGAGTGTTAAAGGGCTTTTGGATTTAGAAGAGATTTGCGGGAAAAGCATTTAATTAGACTGAAGTACTTCCATGCAATTCACAGTCCTAGTATTACCTGAACCACATTAAAACTGGACTTGCTCAAATTCTGTTGTCTGAGACTTCCTGCCCTTCCAAGTCTGTAGGTATGCAGGCAGCATATAATCTACTACGCTGTAAATTTATCACTGTTGTCTTCCTAAATGCCCTGATGCCTGTCTATACATTGTTATTCCATGTATAGATACTAATAGCTCAAAACCAGCCAGAAAGAAATTTAACTTGCCACTGAGAAGGAATTACATGTTCTTCTCTCTTAAACCTAAAGGAAATCTTCGAACTGAAAGCCAAACACCTCAA
>VZUA01037366.1:0-12501 GCA_013401035.1 Horornis vulcanius
CCTATTCATGTATGTATTAAACGAAGTCAGTATGCACACTATGGTGATGTGGCACTATTTAATCAACAATCACCTCATATTGATTCCTTCAGTCCTAAAAAAGTTATATATATATACACACACACACACACACAATTTAACCATCTTTGTACATCACTTATCCCCTGAAATCTGTGGGGAAGAAATCTGTAAATAATAATAAAAACCATTAAAAAGTGGTTGCTTACTTCACAGCAACAAACTTCTGTGGTAGATTAAGAACCCTGTGAAGTCAAATACAGCTATTTTATTTTAGAAATACTCCAGCATGATTTGTTTCCTATAAGTTCATTTATTATTAAAAATGAAGAGCGAACATTCATACATTCGCACAGTCCAAGGTCAGACTGATCAGAGTCACAGGTCACTGGAGCAGCAGTCTGGGATCTGGAAAACAAGTATCCAATTCCTTGCTTTGGTATGAAACAGTGTCCCATATGTAAAAAAGAATTCCAGAGCCATCTCTATGCATTAACTGCCGCATTACTTGTTGACTACCATATGTATTTTGAAATACATGCACTTGACTTAAGAGAGTCCAAGTGGTGCAGAATTTACCAAATCAAGGATCAGCTGAATCACACCTCAAATAGTGCATATTACTTGCAACACTATCTTATTTTGCTGTTTATAGGATCCATGAAGAAATCAGAGACTTTTTTATTTGTGATCATGTGTCATAACAAAATAAAGTTAAGGGATTTGTCACTACAAGGTAGATTTTTCAGACTTTAGATAATTTTTGTACCTCTTTCTATTTTCAAAAACACCAAAACCCAACAGAGCAACATCCCACCACTACCACACTTCTGGAAAAGGTTGATATCAGAATTGGACACAACATTCTGTCATTTTAATAGTGCTATTCATTTTCCCTTTAACTGATAATTCCCTCTATGTTTCATTAAATGTACATCTTATAAAAACTTGAGTTCCATTATTTTGGTATTGGCTTCTATGTACAATATTTACTAGGAGCCAAAAAGGCCAAATTATGCCCTAGCACACACAAAAGCAGGACCAATAAATGCCACCATTACACATGCAAAGGTAATATCATGCCCAAGAGATACATATATGTATTTCATATATGTATATTTGCATATATGTAATAATTTTTCTATACAGTTGAATGAGGAATGACTCAATTTAGGCCTACACCAAGGAACACTTTCCCTCAAATATCATGGCAGAAAACTGCAAGCTGGCATCAACTGTCCAGCTGAATATACCCAAAGAAAATAACATACAACAAAGACAACTGAAGAAAGCAGAATTTTAAATTAATCAAAAATTTGTAGCTGTCACTTGAAAAATAGTATGCAACAAGGTTCTGAAAGAAGAATATCCCAAGAACACACACATCTGTTTAATATTACAACCAAACTGTCAACATCCTAAGTGAAGATTTAATTTAATATTTTTTCTTTCTTGATGTTTTACCTTTAGTCAATTCCTTGTGAGAGTATCAGCTTTCTGTAAGAAACTGTTAGATATAAAGAAATGTTATTGTAGCATGTTTATAAAATCATAGTTCGAGAACTTTTTATTTTTGTAAGGCCTGACCACAACTTAATTATCTGCAGGACATTCCAAGCTCACAATTGCAAGCTCCAGTTCCCAAGCAATTTTAAACAATATCTACTGTAGAGGACATACAGCACTGCAAATACCACAACATGGTAGTGTTTCAAGAAGTCACCATTAGAGCCTTTAGACATGGTTTTTATATTCAATAAATATGTTTCTCCACTAATCATTAAACGGTTTTCATCACCACTACATGTTTGTCTTTCACGCCTGCTTGCTATCAGTGTTTATTTTAATATAACTGAACTGGTCATAAAAAATGCAGATACCATGTATAACATGCCACATGTTACATACAAAGCATCCTAACAGCAGTATGTCTTTCCACAGCTCGCACGTCTTCCTTCTTTTCCAGGAAAAGCAGGAAAAACAACTTGTTAAATTGGAGACTGGGGGAAAGTGAGACCACTAGCTCAGCCAAGAACTCTCAAAGGAAGGCTAGAAATTTTTAAGAGAGTGAAATCTCAGAAGTCCTGGGAAGTCAAATTTGTTTTCCAAAACATCCAAATCACCTGAAAATAGTTAAGAAAAAAAATCCATCATGCAAATACATCCAGATTTTACCCGTGAGTCTGAAAACCAGCAGATAACAGAAGACTTTTGTAACAACTCAGATCTCCAAGAGTCTGTTTTCCTCCCCAAAACACCAAAGACCTCGGTTTCAATCCATTACTGACAAACTCCTCTGTTTTCCTACCCTTTTAATCAGCTCTCCCCTTTTCTGGAGGCTGGTGACTCTGGCTACTCTGCACTCACAGGCTCGCTGCTGCCACAGAAGCAGTGAGCTGCCCCAGCACACTCGTGGTGGGCTCCCGTACAACCTGATGCTCCCTTCACACCTCCTCCTTCACCTGACACGCCTCGGGTGTGTATTTTATTCCAGGAATCCCCGCAAGTCCTGCAGCAAGATTATTTCTGGTCTTCTAAATATAGTGGATTTTACTTTCAACTTAACACTGGAGGCCTTACGGTTTTTTTACCATAAAAAAACTAAAAGATTCACAGAAAGACCTTATTAAAATTATAGTTATATCAGTTAAAATATTAGAATAATACCTCATATTAGAGGCTGAATAAATCTAGGAGTAAAACCAAAACCCCTTCTCTTATTCGCCACCATTAACCAACACAACATTTGAGAGCTTATGGATATCCCCACAGAACCTCCACCAACATTCATTTGAAATCCACTTCACTCTTCCTACCCAACTGAAAAACTGGAAAGGTGGGAAACACCAGTCAGTCGCATCTACAGAAATTTCTCAACAGAAATGAAATATTCAATTTAGAATCGGTGAGATCACATCTATATTCAAAACTGCTTAAAAGGCCACAAAAAAAGAAGGAATATCCAGTGTGAAATGACAAGCAGAAAATCAAAGAGTAAAAGGAAGTTGGATTACACTTAATTGTATTTGTTTTTCATTTTGTTTGCTTTTCAAATGCTGGACAATACCTGCAAAAATGGAATAGATGCAAATTTGAGTTGATCCAGTACATGCACTTTTCCACAGGTCTCACCAGCCTCCATCAAAAGAAAAAGCAGAGTCAGAATGAGAGGGTAAAAAGGGACAACAAACTATAAAATCACTATAAAATGTGCTTTTTTGCCAGACAGAAAGTTTTGACACACCACCCTGAAGCCAGGAAACTCACATTTTCAAAAAAGTATCCATCATTTAACATTCTATGCAATTATACCATAGTGTAATATTTTCAACACTACAGAACACTTTCCTCAAATTACTGGAAATTATTCATACCTCCAATTTTCACCCTTTAATTGCTCTCACTGCTGAAGCTATCATGCCAGGTTTTAATATTTGCCAGTTTGAAAAATATTTTCAAGTATAGAGGACTGAAGTTTCAAAGACAGAGCATATAATTACATAATCTTTCACAGAAAAATTGTATCCTTTTGTCTATGGTGAAACACACAAAAACTTAATCGACTCATTACCAAAAAAATCACAAGCTATCAGCTCAGCATTACAGCAATAACTAAACCTGATGACCAGAATGAGTCTCAATTAGCAAAAAACACAAGTGTGAGTCCAAGAACATCCCTCTCTACCTAAATGAAGAAGCAGGATACACCATGAACACAGAAAGAACTGCAGGATGCTGGGAAGAGTCACAGCCAAGACCTTCTCTGGGCTGCTATCCACCAAACTTGTTCTATTTTCAAAAAAGCAGAGGAGGAGAATAATCAGACACCTTAAAGTTACCAATTTCAGGGAAATTAGCTTTATTTTGGCCTCAGCATTAATAGCTGGAAAAATAAACCCCACAGTTACATCTCTTAACAAATCACTGATATTCTTTTGAGTTTGCTTACTTTTGTGTTCATTTCTGCCCCAAACAAGAGATTATATTTCAAAATACATAAATATAGAGCCCAAAGCTTGTAGCAACAGCAGTGCACCAAAGTACTCAAAATAATGAACTGTTTTTGCTTCAAAATATTTGATAAGGAACTCAAACAAACAGCAAAGAGTGTAAATGCATCAATCAAATTCAGCCTTAAAATATTAAGTTCCATCTTTTTTCTCCCTTCTTCCACTTCCCTCTCTTCCTTATTTAGATGAACTATATCACAACTTCATACAATTTCCTGATATTCATTCTTTTTTTTACACATATTTCTACTTCTAATGTTAGACTGTCTCTTCTACAATCTCGATCATTCCATTTTCTTCCAGCTAGGCCTGCACACTTTGTATTGTCTACCTTTTCCACTGTGTGTCTCCAGCTTTTCAGACACTTCAAGGCCCACCACCTTCCTCCTTCAGAGGTTATGCTAATGTAAACTATGTTTAAGAAAAGAAGGAGGCTACCTATGATAAAACTCAGCTTTATTCCACTTCTGCACGCTCTACAAACTTCCACAAACCTTATCCTTAGTTGTGGCAGGATGAAAAAGCAACAACTTGCAAAAGCCGTCAGCTTAACAGACCACCACAGTCAGGAAAGAGTTCACAGTTACCAGCTACAGGATGTAACAATTCCTCCAAGTCCCAGCCAGGAAAGAACCTCCCACAAGCAGCCTGGAAGGAGGTGAGGTGAGGACAAAGACAACATCCTCAAAATGGGAACTGCAGCGTTAGATACTTTTGGACTCCCCAGCACCACATGAGGTCCAGTTAGTCAAAACAAAATTAACAGGCAACTAAGGAAAGTTGTCTCCCAAGCCAACTTTCAATCCTGCTGTTCTGTTAAATTCAGAAAATAATTCCCATGGAGTTGAGAATGTACTTTAAAACAAACAAACAAAGCAGGGGGAAACAATGACGGACATTTGCACAGACATTTCCCAAAATGCAGGAGTTCATAACTTTTCCCCTCCTCCCTGTTTCTGAAGTGATTTTTGCTAAAACCAGAAGCATCACATGGGGAACATTAGTGATCTGGCATTTAGTCCTAATGTACTGAACAAGGTCAGCTTTTCATTCTTCTCTAAGTAGTTTGGTTCTTTTCAGTCTTTACTCTGCTATTTCTTTAACCAGCTTTTTAGATGTTTCTCATCTACTAATTAAAATTATTCTTTCCCTTCCGTCTCTCAGACTAAACTTCTCTAACAAGGATGAAGGAAATGAGAAGTAAAACCAATAAATGCTCATAATAAAAAACTAACATTAACTGCAATTTCCACAGGGGAAGAGATAAATCTGAGGTATTAGACAGCAGTACACTGTAATTCCCTATTTGAAAAAGTACAATTTAAAATTATATTTTCTGCCTACAACATGGGGGAGTGAAACCCATGTGTATGTAAATGAGTACAAAATGCAACATCATCAGTGAACTTTGGGGGAAAGAGTGACTGTTCATAACTGTTCATGGAGAAGTCAGAATTAATCCTAATGACCTCAGCAATGGGCCCAATTTAATAGAACTTATCTCTCATTAAAAATTAAGTGAACTGAAATATCACTCACTGTCCAAAATTTGGCACAGTAATTTATTTCTAATAAAGACTCTAATTTGGCTACACCACAAACAGTATATATTTCCCTTGCATTCAAATATTCTCTCATGGGAGTTATTCTTATGCAATCAGTAGAGTCAAAAATTGTATTAAATAACCTTATTAAATCAGGTTATAATTTTTTAGTTGGAGTATAAAACCAAAACCATTAAAGCCCATAACTTTAACCATTTTTGGCCATTTCCCTCATAGCACTGCTAAGTATCAGCTATTCAATTACAACAGAAGCAGTTTGCTACATGACCGTGCAGTCTTTGGTGCTCTGCCTGTGTTCACCCACAATGGTACCACTCTTGGACATGGAAGTTTTAAGGATTAATTCCTTTTCAGTTCTGTTTTAGACCTGGAGAATACATGTCCCATCCCTTAAAAGTTAATACAACAAACTGACTATTTCATTATTTTGGGTATTTCCCAGCCTTTTGAAAAGCTCATATATAACCTGACTGTTCTGGAGTCATCAACCTGAACTTGACTCAGAACCAGCACCATAATAATCACTGCATATGCCAATAAAACATTTATTATTTGGCATTTTTATTTTTCTATACCTTTTACTTTTAGAACGGGGATGGTCTTAGTCCCTGCATCAACACATTGCTGCCAATCACTGAAGTTATGATATATCTGAAACCAGTAGGCAGTGGAAAAGCCTGTGGACCTCCCAGCCTGCAAGTCTTTTTTTTTTTTTTTATCATATTAGAATTGTACTAAGCATGAGAAATCCTCTGTTTGAAATCTAGATCATCAGATTTCATCTACTACCTTCTAATCTAATCTATATCTAATATTTTTCAAACTTTTTATTTGTAAACACCTAGAAATTTTCCAGTGAGGGTCTTGTCTTTCTCTATTAGCACTGCGTACATCATACAATTTCAGTGGCTAAATTTTATTCTTGGTACCTCTACAAACAATCCTGAACACTCTAAAAGGGATCAGAAACTATCTATATTTAAAAACACTCCCTTTTAGTTGTGCTATGTCAACAATTGCATTATGCTATTCAAGGTGGTCCTTTACAGTCAGTTTAGGGGACCAGCTCCTGGTTTGGGCTCTCCCTGCGCCTTTTTTAGACTTTATTTAATGCAGTGACAGTGGCAATGAATAAACTATAACACCATATACAAACACTCCTACCCTTTTTCTAGGGGAATGCTGTAAATACCAATCTGTAGTTGTTTGCATTTGCAATACAAAGATGTGCAGGAATATCTCAAATCTGGCACCAAGTAGAAAACACCAGCTCTCCAACTCTGCTAATATTGCTATTCTACACTGCTATTTCAAATTATCCCTTAAGCTGCATTCCAAACAATGGAATAAGTTGGACTTTCACAGGTCCATGTGAAAAGCTGTTTTACATAGAGTATGTAAAATTTAAAAAAAAAAATTATAAAGTCACCACTGCCCTATATGTAGCCAAAGCAATGTACTACAAAAGTCAAGTGGTGTCGTAATTAAAAGGTTTGCTTAAAATTTATATTCAATGTCATTTGTTCTGGCTCTCACAAGGACTACTTTCGGAGACAAGTTTTATGTGGGGATTTTTCCTCCTCATTACACATTTGTACAGAGCAGATGAACATATTTTTTGTGTGAATATTGGCCTATTGTACCAATTTTTTAGAAGAATCAGTTAATCATCCTACAGAATCCATACACAGAACTTATATGAATAACAGATGTTGCAGCCTCATGAATCTGGCATCCTTATGTGTTCAACAGCTTCAAACAGGGACATTTGATCATTCTGAAATTTTGCATTTAAAGATTTAGAAGTATTTAACCTTTCAAATATTCTATTCTCAAGGATATTTCTTCAGATATGCCTGATATTGGTTTTGAATGATTCATGCGCCAACTCTTCTGTTTTTAGCTTTTCGCAAAACCTTAAAGAGAATTTCCCAAAGCAAAAAAGATTTTATTTACAACTGCTATTAAACCCACCATTAAATTCTGCTTTATCATTAACTCGTATTTATTTCTGTTTAGAGGCTGTATCAGCCTTGATTCCATTTCTCCAACACATATTGAACAGTCAGCAATCATAAAAAGTTCTTGCTCCTTCAATATTTTCAAGTACCTAAGAAGTGCATTTGACAGACGATATTCCCCATTGCTCATACTTGCCATAAAAAAGTCAAAGGGAAGGCCTAAAGAGTCAGACTTCCTAATATTGTCCTAAAACAGAAGTTCAAATGCCAAATACTTTGCAAACCCAACAAACTTTTAAAACATCCAAAACAGCAGATTTAAGGCATTGCAAAGCTGCGAACCAGTGTCACATAAACTGGGGCTCTGAACTGCTTATGTTTGTCAATGAGCACTTACTGCAAGCCCATTCTTTTTTACTTAAATACTTTTGCTCCAATCTTTAATATTCTTCAGTCATTTAGCTTAATCCCAAACCTTACACCATTCCAAGGAACAAATGCATTGGATTTGTGTGGCAAGGTTTTGGTAGTGAGGGGCTACAGGGGTGGTTTCTGTGAGAAGCTGCCAGAATCTTCCCCCATGTCCAGTGGAGCCAATGCCAGCTGGCTCCAGGACAGACATGCCACCGGCCAAGCAGCAGCAGTGGGTCCCCTGCAGCCCCTGGTGCAAACTATGGCAAGGCAGCTGTGCCCCTGCAGCCCATGGAGACTCCATGGTGGAGCAGGTGGATGCCCACAGGCAGCTGTGACCCCATGGGAAGTCCACAGAGTCCCCTGGCAGGACCTGTGGAGAGAGAAGCCCACACTGCAGCAGTTTTGCTGGCAGGACCCCACAAGCCAGATTCACACGAGCGCAGTTCACAGAGTACTGTCTCCTGTGGAAGGGAGCCCCCTCTGGATCAGGGGAACAGCGTGAGCAGTCCTCCCTTTGGAGGAAGGAGCAGTGGAGACAACGTGTGAGGAACCTCAGCCTCCACACCTTGTCCCCTGTGCCACTGGTGGGAAGGAAATAGAGAACCGGGAGTGAAGTTCAGCCTGGGAAGATGGGAGGAGTTGGGGAAAAATGTTTTTAAGATTTTTGTTTATTTCTCATTATCCTCCTCTGATTTGATTGGTAATAAATTAAACTCATTTTCCCCAATTCAAGTCGGTCTTGCCCATGACCCAATCACTGAAAGATCACTCCCTGTTCTTACCTTGAGCCATGAGCCTTTCATTCTATTTCCTCTCCCCTGCCCAGATGAGGAGGGGAGTGACAGAGCAGCTTTCGTGGGTACCTGGCATCCAGTCAAGATCAAACTAATAAGCCTATATAAAAGTATGAAGAAATGCAAACTTTAATATCCCTGGATACTGCATTTTAAACAACCATGTCACTATAAAGTCTAAGAGAATGTTTTGTTTCCATTCACTAAAAAGCACTATCATACACATAACAAATTCTAAGTCTCTTATAAATTGCAAGTAATGGAAAGTCTGTCACTGTAACTGCAGCTTTCCTGTAGCTACAGGATCCTGTTGATCCTTAACAATAATTTCTCACCTGGTTCTAGTCAATATGCAGCTGGTGAAGAGATTGAGAGGTGCCAATATTCAACATAAAAAAGTGTAAGTCACATTACATATCAGACAACCCAATGGTTGTACAATGGCAGCTGACAGACCAAAAATACCCCAAACCAAATAAACTGTGATGGGTCAATGTCAGGGCAAAGAAAATCCTTTCAGCAGCTCAGAGCTATAACATTCATCTTTGTTTTATATGAATGTAACAGCTTTATCAGTTAAATAACATCACCAACACCTGTCTCTGTGACTAACATTACCACGGTTATAGGTGAGCTTGCAACATCCTTGTGTTAAGAACTTAGTCTCAAATACAAAAACCTTCATCAGCTCCCCACAGACTGCAGCCACACAGTATATCTGAGCATAAAATAGCCAGCCTCAAAAAAAATACAAATTAATACAAAATGCTGAAATATTTTCTTATGATTAACACAAAACACCAAGAGCACACATCTCTAAACCCCACACAATATCAATTCAAGTCAAAACTCTTATATTCTACGTTCTCTGTGCCTCCTTCAATCCTCAATCCTCCTTAAAAAAAATCATGTTAAGTTTGAAAACGTAAAATAGGAATTTATAACTTTATCTCCCAGGTGCAATGAATCTTTACCACAAATAGAGAAGCTGTGTAGGATTACTGGTAACAATTCTGTCAGCTTCTTCTCCAAACACTAAGCTCCTTCAATCTTCCCTCTTAAACATCACCTGGAGACCATATACAAAGAAGTCCAAGCCCAAAAAAAGTCTCCACAGTCCTTCAGGGGCAGAAAGGAGAAAAAAAATATTCAATGTATGATAGTTATACCACTTAATACAGTTCAGCAAAATGTTCAAACACATTACGTGATACAAAACCCCTGTGGGATGGGCTAGAGAGATCTCTGATCCACAGCTGAGCGCCTGCCCAGTCCCACGCTCCAGCTGTGTTGCAGCTCTGGCTACTCTTGGAGCTTGGAGCACAAGCAGCACCAGCATAGCTCTACCTGCCAGATGCAATACAAACCCATACAGAATATAATGTTGGAAGGAGTAGTTCTCTATGTAGACTCTATTATTTCACTATTGCTATACTTGCATGTCAGATGGAGAACTTGCACAAAGGACTTCACGCTTCCCTAGTTTGGAGAAAAGGAGGCTGAGGGACAACTTCATTGCTCTACATTTTCCTGAGGAGAGGACACGAAGAACAAATTGCCCTCTGGTATCCAGGGACAGGATGACTGGGAATGGTTCAAAGCTGTGCCAGGGGAGGCTTAGACCAGACATTAAGAAGCATTTTATGAGAGGGTGGTCAAACACCAGAGGAGGCTTCCCAGAGAGGTGATTGGTGCCCCAAGCCTGTCAGTGCTCAAGGGGCATTAGGATGATGCCCTTCATAACTTGCTTTAACTTTTGCTCAGCCCTGAAGGGGTCAGGCAGTTGGAGCAGATGATAGCTGCAGGTCCTTTCCAATTGAAATATTCTGTTCTGCAACCAAATAAGGCATAAAGAAAGTAGTGACTAAGTGTAGCTTATTCAGGGTCTTCACTATTATCCTACATGGATTCTGACCAGTGTCATTCATTAAAATTTTATAACAACACTAGTTAAACATCTGATATCTTCCTCAGATTAAAAAATAAACAAAAAAACTATTCAGTAACAAGAATTCACTAGCTTTTGGAGAGCTTTTAAAAAAGAAGTACATTAAAGAGTTAATGCATCTGTCAAAAGATTACATTTCCAAGTCAAGATGCAAAGTCTTGACTGAAGCAGTTAAACTTTTAATCAAAAGACTACAATAAAATTTTTCAACGAGGGTTTGACACATACATAATCAAACTTAACTGCATTTGGCTGAAACACACAGGTAAAATCATGATTTATTTTACTAGAAACCTTATTCTTCTAGCTGTCTTTTCAATGTTTTATTCACACATTAAAGTGATGTTCTGTGGTCTGGTGGGCTGTTGGCTCACTGTCACAAAGGTACAGCAGTTATGGAGCAAGGCCAGTCCACCTTGCTCCTTCTCACTGACCAGCTGTCAACAGGCACCACCATGTGTTCACACAGCAACACATTTCAGCTTCTGCTTCTTCTCCAGTCATTATTTATATAAATACCATTAATTAAAACCATTGTTCCCCTCAGACGTTTCAGCTCATGCCCATTGCCATTAGCTGTTTACTTCACCTGAAGCTCTTACAAATTAAACAAGACACTTTTTTCTCCACTTCTTTGTCCTTCTTTCTGTTATCTGGACAGTGCACTGAGGAAACTCAGAAAGAGTGAGGAGTTCAGAGAAAAAACTGAGATCATCAGGAAACACCCACTGTGAACAGGGGGAAGCCAAAGAACCAGGGCAGGAAAAAAAGGACATGGCTATAGCATGCTATCACTGCACAGGACTACAGCAGGGCAAGGAGAAGATGGAGGTGAGGGTAGGCTTGAGTATGAACAGAACTTCAATAAAGAAAACCAAACTTGGGAAGAGGCAAAAGCAAAGAAGCCCTGGTAGTAAGAAGGTAAGGGGGAGCAAAGACTAGAAGGGAGGAAGAGGCTGGCACAAACCTAGTCTGAGACCGTAAATTACTTGAAATACAGATACGGAAACTGATAAGGAGGAACTGAAAATCAGACAGAGATTATACTGGTGGCAACGGGGCAAAAGGCATGTTCAGAGGGAACAAACAAATCTGTGGCTGTAAGAGTATCTAGACTGGAACCTAAAAACTTCAGATTTCCTTGTGCTTCCTCTGTTGCTATAAACCACTTGCACATTCCTCATTTAGTTCCAAACTTGTATATTCATTCTCTACGTCTGTCTCCTCAGAGTTCCTCCTAGTTTTTTAAAATATAGTCCACTGCATTACCAAAGATATGTTATTCAAACCCTGCCTCTGACTCAGTATGGAGGAAAACAATATGCAACAGAATTGTTTTTATAGAATGACTACGGACCGAGGACTGCTGTTAATGCCGATCAGCTTTCACCTCTGTAATTCCTTAACTTTTCAGCGCTTGCCTTTTCAAGTCCTAAAACGTTCCGATTACCTTTGTACACGTAATCTGCCTAGGGCTGGCACTGAACTGCCACACCGTGTGACAGCGGAAGCAACCAAGCCAAAGGCAGCATGTAGGGAGCGACACAGCAAACGCTGACGAACGCATGTGCTATGGCAGCGTTCTGTTACGTGGCAGCCGGCAGGAGGAAACACCCGTGCGCACGCAGGCACGGGCCGGAGGGGCGGCGGGTCCGCACGGACACAACCGCAGCCCTGGCAGGAGGGGCCGCGGCCCGCAGAGCCCCCGGGAGCAGCCGCGCCGCGGGGAACGCGGGCGACGGGCGGGCTCGGAGCCGGCCCCAGCCGCCACGGCAGCGCCGAGCTCCGGCT